>CAUYTI010116783.1:0-54894 GCA_963575145.1 Galago senegalensis
GCGTTGTGGCGGGCGCCTATAGTCCCAGCTACTTGGGAGGCTGAGGCAGGAGACTTGCTTGAGCCCAGGAGTTGGAGGTTGCTGTGAGCATGATGCCATGGCACTCTACCCAGGGGGATAGCTTGAGGCTCCGTCTCAAAAAAATATATATATATATATATATCAGTGTTGTATAGCATTTTCAAGTATTTTATCATGTTTAGTTATTAGAGTAAATTATACAATTATTAAAGTTAACATCTGTATTATAAATTGGATCAACATTCTTTTTCTTAAAATAACATATTCAAGTATAAATTTCTGGAGGCTGGGCTTGATGGCTCATGCCTATAAACCTAGAACACTGGGAGGCCAAGGCAGGAGGATTAGTTGAGCTTGGGAGCTTTAGACCAACCTCAGGAAGAGTGAGAACCCATTTCTAATAAAGATAAAAATAAATTAGCTGGTTTTTGTGGCAGGTGCCTGTAGTCTCAGCTCCTTGGGAGGCTGAGACAGAGGATCCCTTGAGCCTTTGAGGTTGTTCTGAGTGATGCTGATGCCAGGGCACTCTAGCCTGGGTAACAGACTGAAATTATTTCTTAAAAAAAATAAATTTCTATATCAAGTTTGACCCAGTCACCTATCTTTAACCAACCTGTTTAAGTAGCAACAATTTAAAATGAAGTCTGATATCTAAAATGTCATTCTCTCTCTTACTCCCAGCCATTCTTCCTTCTCTTCTAGTTATTCTTCCACATACTATTTTCCAGATGAGCTTTGAGAGAGTTAACATATTTGTAATATTGGCTTTCTTTTTCCAGAAACATAATGTATAATTTACTTTACTCAAGAGTCTTTCTTAGTTACCAGTAAATTTTATCATTTGGGTTTTGATTAGTTTTCCTTAAGCATATTCCTAGTTTTTAAAGATGGACTTGATCTTTGAAACAAGTACTTTCATCATTAAATATTCTATGTTATCAATGTTGGTATAGGAGGTCTAACATTAAGTTTTCAAACTTGTCATCTTTCACTTACATTGGCAGCACTGTACAAACGACTCAGTAGGGTCTCAAAATCTTGACACATGTGTATCAGCATCTTACAGATGTGCTCATGTGATGTGTACTGGTGTCCTATTGAGTGACATTCATTATTGTTGCTGCTGGGCTTTTGTGCATCAAGAGAATGTTGGAACATGAATTAGGACAAGAAACATACCTTTATAAATGTCTTTATAAACTGGGCAAGAATGAAAGTGAAATCAGGGACATGTTAGTCCAAGTTTATGGGGATAATGCCATGAAGAAAAAGGCAGTCTACAAATGGATTAAACTCTTTTCTGAGGGAGAGAAAGCTTCACTAATGAAGAGACGTCAGGGTGACCAGTAACAAGCAGAACTGACAAAAAAAATTGTGAAAATTCATCAAAGTGTTTATCAAAATTGTCAGCTGCCTGTGAGAAGCATAGCAAATCAAGTAAACACTGATTGAGAATCAATTAAGAAAATCTTAGCTGAAAGTCATGGGCAACAACTCATGCGCTTGCATTACAACAATGTACCAGCTCATATCCCACCATCTATGAGGGACTTTTTAGTCAGTAAACAAATAACTGTACTGGAACACATTCCCTACTGATTTGGTCTCCAGTGACTTTTTTCTTTACGCAAAGATAAAGGAGATATTGAAAGGAGATACTTTGATGACATTCAGTATATCTAGAGTAATACTATGGCAGCTTTGATGATATTTACAGAAAAAAGAGTTCCAAAATTGCTTTGAATCATGGACTAAGTGCTGGTATTGGTATATGGTTTCCCAAGGGGAATACTTTGAAGGTCACCATAGTGATATTCAGCAAGGAGGTATATAGCAATTTTCCTAGGAAGAGGTCACAAGCTTAATTTGTCAGAACTCCAAATGTGTAAGGGAGGTAAAATGTTGCCCTCTTAGTGTCTCTAGCTGGGACTGAGAATTAAGTTGACACAGACAGAATAACAGGGAAACGTATATACATTTTATTGAATGTATAGTCATCCTTTGATATACATAGGGGATTGGTTCCAGGACCTCCTGCAGATACCAGAATCTGAGGATGTTGATGTCTCCTTATATAAAATGGTGTAGTACAGTATTTGCATATAACCTATGCACACCCTCCCATATATTTTAAGTCTTCTCTGTATTACTTATAATGTCTAATATAATGTAAAGGCTATGTAAATAATTGTAATATGTATTGCTTTATAAAAACATTTACGTTTATTGTTGTATTGCTATTACACATGTATATATATATATATATGTATATGTATATATGTTAATATTTTTATCCACATTTGGATGTGGAAGCTGTCTAAAAAATGTTCATTTTTCTGCAAAATGAACATACAAGTACTCAGTGTTAACCTGAGTACTCGTATGCTAGATTGAACCAAAAGTAGTAACTGTGAGAAAATAAGAGACTAAAGGAAGATACAGGTTACTCTGAAAAGACTTGTGCATCTTTCTTTTGGCAGCAGCTCCTTATAGTATGCAGTTTACAGAACAGGTTTCTCACCTGCATTTGGAAAGAAAAGGGAAAGTCAGAATGCCCTTCTTTCATCTGCTGTTTTATAAGTCCCTTTCAGTCAAAATATTCTATATTTTCTGAATATTCTCAAAGGAAATTAACTTGACTTTAATGTCGATTGTCTAAATGTGAGTGTTAACTGTAAATTTTTCAGGTGATTCTCTTTAATATTTTGGTAGACAAGAATATTTATAAATATTACCGATTTTGCTTCTTTAATTGTTATTATTCCTAGTTTTGACAAAAAGGCTTTTTTTAATCTCTTTTTTTTGTTGACAAAAGGTTTTTAGTATTAAATACCTAAATTAATTTTGCTCCTGTACGTGACTGCTAAATTATTTGGGCAATGGCATTCAGGCTTGAACTAATCTTTCCTTATAAGTTTGATGTTGTAGATCTCTTACATTCTGAAGAGCCAGTGAAGATATTAAAATTTTCTTACCCATGCACAGATAATGTGCTTATGTTATTTTTTAAATATTTTTGTAAGTGAGCTATATGTTCTTGGTGTTTCTTCTTTTATATCTGTTGTTATTTCTTCATCTTCAAAATACCTCTGAAATTCCTGTTTCTGTATCTTATAAATTTTGAGCCTAGTCTATTTCTTAAATGTTCTTTTGTATTTCATATATCATTGCCATTTCATAGCTCATTCTAAAAGAAGACCACAATTCAATGTTCTGTCTGTGAGAATACATCGTGTTTATTATGTTCTGTAGCCAAACTACTAATTTCTTTGCCTATGTCATCAGGATTAAATGAAGGATTTTTAGGAACATGTTTTCAATGATGAAATAATTAATACTAAACCATATGGATAAAAGTATAAGTACTTCAGTATCTGAAATGTCTTGAAAATAATCATAGAGTCAGTGTTTTTCTTCTAACTGACTGGCTGCTAGGATTTTGTTTCTGAAATGGACCTAGAGACTGAAAATTAATTAGAAATTACACCTAACCTTGATTAGAAAATTTGCTGAATGTTATGTCTAGAATACTATTTGATTTATTTTAAATAACATTGATGGAAAGTGAGGTGAGAAAATCTGTAAAAATGAATTGACACTCTTTGATGACCTTTTGCCGTCTGGTAAGAGATATTACGCCTAAGAATTTCATGCCTTATAACATGCTGCCCAGAGGAAATAGTGTATTGAATGCATCTTTACAACTGTTACTGATCTTAACTAGAAGGTTACACCTTAAGGCAAAAATAATCTAATGATTTTGAATTACCAAACTAGTCTTTGATGGTTCATAACAGGATTTAGAATAAATTATGAACATTTTAATCTCTGTTTTTAGAGACCCAGCTCTGGTTTCAGACTTCCCTGTATTGGCGAATGGAAACTTGATCCCTCCGGCTGCAAGCTTCACGACCACTGGGGCCTAAGCCACCATCTCTCACCGAATTCTTTCAACACATTTGCATTTTCTCCTTTCTTCACCCTTTTCTCATCTAAAGTCAGTTCTCTATACCACAGACAAAGGGATTGAAATGAAAAGCAGACTATGGCACTTCAGTATATCAAATTCACTTATAATGTTTCCCCATGCATTAAGAATTTCATTTATAGCTTTTTAACGATCTTCAAGGCCCTTAATACAATGTTCACCTTCCCCTCCAACCCCCAAACGCACATACATGTACTCACAAACACACACGTGTACACTTCTCTTACCTTCCACTACATATTCCACCTTGCATACCCTGCTCTGACCTGTCCAGCACCTGCAGCATTCCCCAAACATGCCCATTATACTCCTGCCATCTATTCGTTGCACAGCCTGCTCCCTCTGACTGGAATTATAATCTCCAGGTATCTTTATTTCAGGTCTCTCATTTCCTTTGTCTTTCTATTCAAATTCTATGTCTTTGATAGATCTTCACTATTCTTTTACATAACATAGTGATACCGGATTTTTGACTTTGGATTTCCAGGCTCTTGGTCTCGACGATTTGATGAATGAATCGATGGACCACAGGATGGATAGTAAGTTAGGTTTTATTTACAGAGATATTATTACAGCTCTTACAAAGAGCCAAACTTTGCAGAACAGGATAAGATAGGTTTTATATAAGTGTCACAGCTCTTACAAAGAGTCAAACCTCCTTGCAGGGCAGGATGTAAGTGTCACAACTCTTACAAAGAGCCAAACCTCCTTGCAGAGCAGGATGCAAGTGTTACAGCTCTTACAAAGAGCCAAACTTCCTTGCAGAGCAGGGTATAAGTGTTACAGCTCCTCCTCTTCTGCTCTCTCTCCCTCAGCGGTCGGCAGCAATCTTCTGAGGTCTTTGCTCTCCTGCTCTCTCTTCCTAGAAGGTCAGCAATCTGCTGAAGTCTTGCTCTTCTGCTCTATCTTCATTGAACATCTGCAATGATCTGCCTCTAGGCTTTTTACTCAGGGGTTTATATAGGGGCAGTTGTCCAATGAGCTGAGAGCTTAGCTGATTGGTCTATAAAATAGACCAGTCAGAGCAGGATTAAAAATGGAACAATCAGCGATGCACTGAAGGAATGGCCAATGTTTTCCCCTGATCAGCCTGGTCTTTTATGTTACTGGATTGTCTGCTGGGAGAGGCAAGCTCCCCCTTTGGCTCCAGCCTGCCGGTTTCTGTGCCAGCTGCTGCCAAGGCAGAGCCCGCAGGTCCTCCAGCGCGGCTCTACTGGAGCCTTTGGTGGGGAAAGGAAGTTCCTCCACTTGCTCCAGCCTGCCAGTTCCTTTGCTGGTTACTGCCACCAAGACAGAGATGGCAGGTCCCCCAGCCCTGCTCAGCTGAGCTGGCTGGGGAGCCACTTTTCCAGTATCAATAGTAATTTAAGCCTCCATTTATTTTCCTTATAACGTCTATGAAAAAATGAAGAAGAAACAGCTGATGAATTAATTAATTAGATATGTATAAACTGCTAAAATAATTCTAAAACTTCATTGGCTTTTAAAATCAAGAAATCTGTTTCTAAACAACATCAACAGCAGACTGGAGAGTGAGGGGGCCAATTTGACAGAGGGCTGGCTGCTCTTTACTCCAGTCACTCTAGTCCCCTGTCTATGTTTTCTCCTGAAGGATACTAAAGAAAAAATTCAAAGGGTCAATGAGCTTGCATGGGAAAATTTATTACATTTTTCATTTTCAATAACCTCTGATGAAACATAGGATTACCTTCAATTACAGGTAAAACAGTAGAGTTATATAGTGATACCGACTATTGTCGCCAATAGAAATCACATTTATTTCTTATCACCTCATGGTCATTGAAGGATACTTATACTTTTTTTATGCTCTTCACTACTTAGAAATGATAATACCTATCACACTGCCAGTAAATCTTATGCTTATAATGGTGTTCACAGGAGTCTTTTACTTTTGCAGTAAAAAGGAATGACCTCATATTGCTTTCTTTTAACTTCTCTCTTTATTCTAAGAGGGATTTCTCAGATTTTTTAGCATATGCCTAAGATCTGTGCCTATTGCCACTATTGATTCACACATAAAGCTAATTCAATATTTCCCTTACCATTCTAAATAGAAATTTCATCAGTCTATGAATTTATTGACCATGGGGTCGAGTTAACAAGTCAATGCTCATGGTGCATGATATCAACTTATCAAGAGCTAACGTAATTATGTTTCTAGCTCACACATTTGGTCAACACACTTACAGTCCATCCATCATGGTTACTCATTCTCTTCAGCATAGAGTGCACATAACTTATTTTGGCATACAGAAAACTTCTTTTGCTTACCTCTTTCAATACAGTCATACCTTTCTGTCCCCTGTATAAACCTATCCTATACTTGATATAACAAAAATAATAAATAGAGTTTGTTGGACACTTACTGAAAAATACTAAGCTAGGTGTTGCATATCAGTTGTCCCATTTATTTCCCACAGAATTTTTGGAGTATGTAATGTTATTTTCCTCTGATTTATAAGTAAGAAGATTGAAGTTTGTGAGGTTAAATAAATCACTCAAAGTCACACAAGCAAGAGATGTGAAATCTGGGCTTCAGATATACACTGGCTAAATTTGGAGCCAAACATTTTCACCACTGTACCTTACAGTAATACACTGTGAGTCTCCTGTACATTTCCATCAGGCTGTTCCCACCAACATTCTAGCAGAGCCCTGGTTACATTGCATTTAGTGAGTTTTATATCTTCATGGGAAATACAGGGAGGTGCTTCTTTATTTGATTAAATTAGTACACGTTGGTTTACATGATGCACTTGTAATGTTTTAGAAACATAAAAATAGGAATAGTTTTATAATTATTACAGTATAATTCCTTTTATTAATATCACAGTCACTTTAAGAATTAAAAGACATAAATACTGATGGTTAAACAAAATCAAAAGAATCTATGTTAAAGGGTGAGATATTCAGCTTCATGTTTTGAAGCTTGCATTTTGAATTAAAACCAAGGTAAAAATCAGGCTAAAACAGCAAAATTGTTTTGCCCCCAAAGATCAGCTTTCTCTAAGGATTTTCCAAAAGCCATTACTCACTTTAAGGAGACGACTAGCTTTGCTAGGGCTGCTTCTCAGGGGAAGAAAGATGCAACATCCTGATACATTTAACATTTCTTATACTTAGAATGTTTCCCAGGAGATACAACCACTTGCAGCAGTGGATTCAGAATCTTGGTAAACATCTTGTGAAATCAACTCTTCTAGGAAACCAAAGTTATCAGCATAAGCTACTTCCCTCGCCCCTGAAGCCAGTGTTTGACTCTTAGCTCTTCATCCTCTTAAGAGTTTCAGAGGATTTTCCTGTCTGTATAGATCAGTTTGGTAATTTAAAATCAGAAATTCACAGTAAAACTTCTGGCGGTTCCTATTTATTTTCCTTCCGATAGTTAATAAATCATTAGTTTTTTTATCCTGACTATTAGAAGAGTCTGTGAGGCATTTTAACATGAATACATCTCCTATCCCCTAAATTCTCCAAGTCAAAAAGTCTCTCAAGGGAGGGATTGTTGAGCAGCTTTCTGTAATAAACAAGAAAATATTAAAATGCCAGGTTTAGAATTGGCTCAGTTTCCTCCTAAGATTACTTATAAGGACCAGGCAAAAACAAGAGCTGTCAGAGTGGGATACAGAAGCCCCGACAGGTCTCTGCAAGGTGGAATTGCTGTTGTGAATCAGTATAGTTCAAAATGGCGATCGCTATCCATGGGCAGAGACATGCAATGATGGCAAACTCAACATTTATTCATCTTTTAGGGAATAACAAGACAAACAAACTCACAGCCAACAAATATAAGAGTATCTATATCTATAAACCTCTATCTATTTACAATAGGAAGAAAACCTGTCAACTTGTTATTCTCTCATATAAGTAACAGAAATGTTATAACAAAAGTTTAGTTCTAATCAGAACACACATTTGTTAAATTTCAACAGTGAACAACATTGCCCTGAGACCACACCCTTCCCCCCTCCGCAGAGTGTGACCCCTTGCTGTGCACCTGCTACATGGGAAGCCAAGTGACCAGTGGAGCTATTTCAGTACAGTAAGAGAACTGGCAGTGTTAGTCATGGTGCGCTGTTATATGACATCTGACCCACACAGACGCACACATCCGTCCCAATATTATCAACACGTCTGCCTCCATAGAATAAAAGTTTCTGTTCTTGGGGCAAGGCACATTCTCCCACTCGAATGTTGCATGGACATGCTTATTTTTCTGTGTGGCTATTTTTTCTACTTCTATAGGGAAAAAAATCCCTTGTTGAAATATATTTATTTTATTAATGCATAATTTTTGTATATATGCACATTTGTGGTGTATATGTGAAATTTTGTTATATGCCTAGAATGTGTAGTGGTCAGGTCAGAGTACTTACAACATCTATCATCTCCAGTAGGGAGCATTTCTATGTGTCGAGAACCTTCTAAATCCTCTCTTCCAGCTATTTTGAGTTGTACAATACATTGTTAATTCTCATCACCTCACTCTGCTATCAAACATTAGAAGATTACTCCTTCTATCTAACTGTATGTTTGTACCCACTCACCAGCCTCTCTTTATCCCCCTGCTCAACACCTTTCCCAGCAGCTGACATCTATAAGTTCACTCTCTGCCTTCATGAGATCAACATTGTTTAAGAAGAAATTATATGTAAGTTAGATTTTGCTATTTAACAAATACTTCCAGTTGTACCGTGTTAAGGCAACTATCCTATATTTATTACAGCATTGTTGTCTTTCGAGAGTCTCTCATCTCCTCAGGGTGGCTTCCTTCATACATCTGGTGATCAGAAGTTATCATAATTGGGAGAGTGATTCTTTTCTAGTTCACTTCTCGTGTTTAAGCCTACTTGCCAGTGCTGGTGCAGGTGGAAGACTCGGTTTTTCAAAGCTCAGTACAATAGGTAAAATCTCCAGGCATGAGCGATTTTCTATTGTCTTGTGTTACACACGTGGTGATCCCTTAGCCAAAGCCATTTCAAGGTGTGTGAGTGGAGGAAGCTATTGCACTTCTTGATAAAATAGGCAGCAAAGTCATAATGCAAAGGAAGATGGACACGGAGGTGGGAAGAACCTGTAGCCATTTTGAAGTGTACCACAAATATTTTGTTTGTGGTAGATGGACAAAACTTCTCAAGATCACTTTATCTAATGCAGTGATTCCCAAAGTCCAGATTCAATATAAACAACTAACAGCTCTTGGCTAATGCCCAGCCTTCCTCACACAACTGTGTAATTCCTCCATAGGGTTTTAGTTTGTTAACTTGAAAAGTGTTCCTATATCCTGCTAGAAAAGTTCTCCCAGGAGCTGCAACTTGGGATAAAAGCTTTCTAATTGCTGCCCTGATGGTATTTTTGTTCTTGCTATGTTTTACTTTTTGACATACTCATTATGGCAGAATGACACTGGCAGTTTTGATCTGTAATTGCTCCTCATTATCCAATTGCTCTTTAGATACTTCTGAAGTTAGCCTAGAGCTGCCGCAAAGTAGGTTCATTTCTGCAAGAAACGCTACTTACGTGTATCTGCTGTTTCCCCGTACAGCTTCCAATGCTTCATTTTCAGCTATCAGAATTGTTGGATAAACCATAGTTACTGACCCTTTTAAAAAGCTCTGCATTGGATGGCTGCACATCCTTGTCATTTAGAGACGCTTAGGAATATAACTGCTACATCCCTTGTAGGATAAAGAATGGCCGTTATAAATGAGGAGGAAACCTGAGCAAGTGGTCTGTAGCTGGAGAATAAAGCATTTCACAGAACTCCTCTTAGATCTCAAGAACTCATGGGCAACTATGTCATCATATTGTTTTTAGAGATGCTTATCCATAATGTCTTTCTTTTCTGGTTCCATACTCACTTCAGCAAATAATTTCTATAAGCATTTTTATCCTGAAGCAGGATTTACATAAGGTAATTTAATTTCCTATCCTAACTTACTGTTAAAGAATAATAGCAATGTTATAAAAATGAAGTTCTGTGGTATCTGGAACTCATTAATCATAGTAGAAGCTACTAATCCCTGAGGTTTGACATTTTCAGTATTCTGTGAGTGCTATGTGATTTGCCAAGTCAGAAAAGGTGAAGATGTTAATTAAAATAATCTGTAAAGTAAAATATAGTTTATTTATTTAAATGAAGACAGAAGTCTAAATGAATTTTTAAAGCCTAGAAGACAGCTGGTGCCTAACAACTCTTTGCTACTTTAAATTTTCCCAGGGGAGATTAGTAATTCTCATACCAGGTCCTTTATTCCAAAAGCTTTGTCTTCTGAACCAGATGATAATTATGTAGAGGACCTTATAATTTATTGTTTAAACCAGATATTCTGAGAGTTTAAGAGGTGCTATTAATGATTACATGATAAAAAGATATAGACTGCAGAAATTCTAGGGAAATTGTGTGATTTGCTTGCAAATAAAACTTCCCTCCTCATCCAACAAATTTTAATTTCTGAGTCAAGTTAGGTTAAAATGTTTTCACCAATTTGGGGCAGAGAAAACTAAAGGAAATTGTGCATGAGAGGCTACAGATGTCAGATCAAACCATCTTAATTCTCTTTCACAGATAAAAACGTGAAATGAGGCAAATGAAAATGAGGCCATCATGGGAAAGGTAACACAAACACACAGGAACAGACCCCAGAGCTGAACAGATTGAGAAAGAGCTGCTTCACGTTGCTACCGAAGTCCAAATCAATTTCAGCTTCCTCCATGGTTTTAATTTTTCTAAAAAATATGGTTGATTTTTCATCTATAAATACTAACGGATATTTATGGTGTGCAATGTGATGCATTATTTAGGTACTATGGAGAAAGATTTAATCAAAGTTTTACTTTTTAAATCTTAATTTGATTCCTGTTTTCTTGCTTTACAATTGTTTAAAATTAGTCTGGTCTATCTGTTGCAACCAAAATGATGGAAATGAAAATATGATTCAATTATTTATGTTCCAGAAAATATATTTTCCTTTTTTTTTAAGAGGGGTATAGCTTTGCTGCCCAGGCTGTTCTGCTGGGCTCAAGCAACCCTCCCCCTGCAACTTCTGGGTATCTGGCACTACAAACACCCATGACATCATGGAATCCTTTCCTTGATTTTAAAGGATTGCATAAGAAGTATTCAAAATAAGACTTGGAATCTAAGGAAAAACTAAGACCAGGAACGCTAGCTGATCTAATACAGGTATCACATCATAAATAATGTATCAAATATTTAAGCTATTTTTAGTAGTCTCCCCATGAGCCCTCACTTATAATAAAGTTAGTTCTTATTCATAACCATATTTCTATATACTCCAGGGAATATAAAATATGTTTGGAAAATGTGGTCTTGGTCAGGGAAATAGTGAACCATTTTATACTTAGTGTATAATTCAGTCCAAGGAACAAAAACCAGGGTCATGAATTTTTAATTCTTCCCAATGGAAATAAGATAAAAATTAGAACCCTTCTTATGGAATGAAGTTTGTAATTACCCAAGATAGTTATAAAATATAATTGTTTATTGAACCAATAACGTCTAATTAACTGTTTTGTACACTTGGAAAGGTAGATGAGCTGCGAGATTATTACTTCTACTTTTGGTTGAGAGTGTTTCTTCTTTCCTCTGTCACCCGTGACAAGAAGGTGTTAAATTGGAAGCACCACACAAAAGTTTACTATGTCTTCAAACTCCAAAGAGAAACTTGAAAAATATCAACAATGTATGAAACTAGGTATAAGTAGCTGGTGTATGTGGGGATTAAAGAAGGGAGATTAGGGGAAATATATCCCCAAAGCGTATGTGTGTTTTGTTTTTTGGCTCTTCTTAATGTGAATACTATATTAATATAAGGATTGACACACTTAAGGTGGGAAGACACTCAATAAACTTCATAGGTGTTCCCTAAAATTTATCGGTTTTCATTTATAGTTGACGCGTTGTGTCTGTGAGTTCCACATTTGTGAATTCAACAAATCAGGGACTATAATTATTTTTTTAAATGTGTCTGCATTATAACATATACAGATTTTTTTTCCTGTATATAATTATTTAAATAATATTGCATAACCACTATTTATGTAGCATTTATATTATATTAGGTATTGTAAGTAATCTAGAGATGATTAAGGTATATGAGAATATTTGAATAGATTATATGTAAATAATACAAACTACGGTATATTGTATACATGACTTGAGCATCTGTAGACTTTGGTACCTGCATGAGGTCCTGGAACCAATCTCCCCATGGATATAGCTATAAAGGATGCCTATATTTTCTTGAATTAGTACAGTATGTAAGATTATGTCAGATTTTTTGATGATAAAAATGGTGTCATTGAGGGAACTAAAAATACACCTCATCTACCATAAATTAAAACAATTGCATATGGAAAAAATAAAGACCTACAGAATGGATTTTCAAAAGTATTTAATGGTTGAGAACTTAACTTTTGCCAACATACCCAAGCTTAAAATCAACTAAACTATTTGAATTTGAGCTATTGATTCAATCTTGTGAAAAGGAGTTATAATTTCAAATGGGAAAAAAATGAAGGCTAAGAGCATGTCTTAATCATTTATTTATTCTTTAACTTCACCAGAACCCCCAAAATAGATCATGCTGAATAAAAATTCATGAATAAATAAGATTATGAGTTCTTAATTGAGTACTTAAAGTTATTTACGCTATTTTATGCATAAATGGTCAGCATAAGTGATCAGTATGTTGTGTGTATGACTTTGAAGTGTAAGTAGTATCAGAATAGTGTAAGGAGTAAGTCAGGGTTTTTCAATCTTCACTATGCATTATAATTACTTGCAGAATTTTTGTAACATACTTTTGATGAGAACACACTTGCAAAATGTCTTAAGTTGTCTAGCATAGAACAAGGGCATTGTAGGGGTGGTTGTTGTTATTTGTTTGTTTTGATTTTTTAAGCTTTTAAGGTAATTCCAATTTGCACACAGGAGTGAGGATCACTCATTAAAAATTCGAGGTTTCAAAGCCAATAGATCAGGGCTCTTTTATCTAAATATGTTGTTAACTTGCTGTATGACCTATAGAAATCAGTTAAGCTTTCTGAACATTATTCTACATTCATCAAAAGAAATAATGTCTTGAACAAGTATAGAAAGTTCTGTAAATGCTGTTGTACCTATTGCTTCTGTTATTTCTATTATTGTTGTCAATGTTATTATCACAATAAATAATCTTCCCTATTGACACATCGAACTTTTGACCATCCTTCAGATCTCAATCCACATGTCTTCTTAGAGAAACTTCCTTAACAAGCTCTTTAAAAGCAGACCCTTTCTCTCAGTTTCAGGTAAAATTGTAGCTAATCAACCTGTTTGTTTAATTTTTAGTGCTTATTAATGCCTGTACTTATGCCATTTTGCTTTCTTCCTCTTCCTCTCTCCCATCTCCCCACCTCTCTCTATAACCATGACATAATTGTGTTCTGTTTCTTTCTTATGGACAGCTGCTGAGTTCTCAATGCCCAGATCTTTGCCTGGCACATTGAATGTGCTTAGTAAATATATAAATATTCATTAAACACTGGAATGACAAGGTTATGTCTATAGTTTATGTACCTTGACCTAAGAAGAAAGAAGCCTCAATGTTAATATGTTATAGATAGAATAGATATGCAGGGTGGCCAAAGGTTTGTGTGCAAACTAAAATAATCGTTGAAGCTTATGGCCAGCCTGCACATCTATATGTCTGTATCTGTATATATCTACTTACCTAAATTCCTTTGATCATGAATCCCTATAGCTTCCCATGGAGCAGTTAAATGAGCAATTAGCATTATTATCTTCCATAGATTAGAACTTGTCAGTACCAAAGAGGTTAGAAAAGATCATAGATAGACCACATTCTGATTAAGTTGGCGTCACGTCTCTTTGAGATTTTATTTTTATATGCCTCTACCATCACAACAAAGGTTCGACGGTAATATTAAGCAATGTAAAGAAAAAGATACTTGAATACTCGTGTTTTCTCTGTCCTTGTTTTGGGTTTCCTGTCTCTGATAAATCACAGGATTATATTATGTTTCTCTGGAGATCAAATCACATGTTGACAGAGTACTGGGGAGAGTTCGGAAGGTAAGTGTTCTCAAGTATCAGCGGGAGAAATTGCCACGATGGGAAATGAATGAGGAGCTGTTGAAGGGTGCTGTATATCTGCATGTACTGGGAATATTTCATCAGAGTCACTTCCATGTTATAAAGAATAGAGTAAATAAATTCACCTAATGATGCACTCAGTCTCAAACACTTCATTGAAATTTTGTGCCAAAATTTGTAAAAATACAGCTTTTATTTCTGGCCACAGAATTATATGAAGGAAGTAAACATTTCACTTAATGAAAACAAATAATAATTAGGTCGGTAGGGTTTTTTTTTTTTCTTATCTGAGGCAAGTTCACAGGAACTAACAAGTTAATAGAAAGAATCTAAGCATACAACCGAATACTTTATTTTACAAAAAAGAACTTCCTTCTTAACAAAGTAGTGATAATGGGATTAGAGATGAGTATTGGAATAATAGCTAATCCTTCCAAGCTTGATGATAACAAATTACCTAATATGCTTAGGAAAATACGTTTCTCTTTATGTTTCCATCTCTGAAGTAAGACAATGTGAGGGAGAATAAAGTATCAGTGCTAATATACTTGTCCCCCAGATCCCTCTTTTCAAGGACAAAAATTGAATTTCATATATCAGTGAATTATTCTTGAAAAAAACAATGTGAACAGAAACAGTCTCCAAACATCAAATAGTCTAACTTAAAAAAGATCACTGTGTTTTTCTGTTAGAATCTAATTGTAGTATTTGTGTCTTAAAATTTCACATAATAACATGACTTCCTCACTGCTCCAAATTCATATTCTGATTATAATAATACTTGTTGTCTAGAAGAGTTAAAGGTAAGTGAGGTCAATGACCAGGCAAAAAAAAGAGATAGGCAGAGGGAAAAAAAAGGCTGTTACTTCTCAATTAGAAAAAAATCACCTGGATTAAATTATGGTTTGCTCTTTGTGACTAAAAAAGTTTTTATTTTCTCACTACAAGCAAGCACAGAGGATTTTAAAGATGAAATATCAGTAAAACAATCAAATTAATATTTCATCTCACTAAGGGGTAGATTATAATAATGTTTGGCTTAACCTAATCTTGTGCCATGGATAGTCTCCATAATGAGTAATATTTAAAATATATTTTAATAGATGATGAATTTTCAGTCCTATAAATATTCTATTTATTTACATAGTCTGATTTTAGTAAATCCTAGCTACTTTTTCATTTTTGTATTTTCATAAATTATGCTGTGTGCAAATCCCTGCACATCATCCAGTTTATAATTTTCATTTTGCAGGCGGTGTCATGAACCTGTCAGTTCTCTTAAGAGGGCAGTAACTCATTTATATCAAATGTGTCTACCAGG
The DNA here is from genome assembly GCA_963575145.1 of Galago senegalensis. Taxonomy (NCBI): domain Eukaryota; kingdom Metazoa; phylum Chordata; class Mammalia; order Primates; family Galagidae; genus Galago; species Galago senegalensis. Next base: position 15,472 of record CAUYTI010116783.1, read on the forward strand.
AAGGGACAGCTAATGATTTATACTTTAACATCTTCCTAAAGAAAACATTTTCATAAAGAAAATATAAATTATACTTAATTCTGACTCCTAGTAATAACTACAATTAATAATTGGATGTATCTCTATATGCAAATATTTTTCATTCAATATAAAAAATTGACCATTGAGGAGATGGTTTTGAGTAATATTCAAAAATAAATTTTAATGTACTCTATACCATTACATATTCAGTGTGGCAGCAAGTTTTATGCTTTAAGTACGTAGGAAGTCTAAAGTGATTCTGTCTACAGTTACATGGATTCAATAATTGGCACAATCCACTCTCTTGTCTTCATTCAAGACTGAGTTTTTCAACCTAATTCATTCATGTACTTTTCTTTCTCACTGGAATATGGGGATTTTGAGTGAAATTAATATGATTTACTCATTATTTAAATAGTGCTGGACAAGCAGTATGCCTTGAATATAAAAAGTAACAGAATTTTTTTTTTTTTTTAGTTTTTATTTAAGTCCAGTGGTCAATTGATACAAGTGATTAGTCCAAATTTACTGTATAAAATGGTTAAAGTGATTAATTTATATTTACTGTATAAAATGGTTAGATTAATTTGTTAGGTTATCAAAATAATAATGGAATAATTATATTATTACCATAAAGTATGGAAAAATTAAATTCATGTCTAAAAATGATGAAATTATTTAAATTAACCTAGAGACTTTGACACCCAGCATACTTTAATTTTTTCAAAATCTTTGAAAGCAAAGACTTCTCTTGTGAAGATGTCACACAATAAAAACTAAAATCACAAATTAGATCTCAAAGACCATATTAATATCAATAAGACTTAATAAGACAATAACTTAGAATTTTTCATGTAAAGTTGCAAAAAATAAAAGTTTTACTTAGTATTTATAAGATACTAAATATTTTACTTAGTATTTTATAAATATTAAGATATGCCTCATATATTAATATAAGGTATAGGAGATAAATATATGTACACACATATATACATGCACACACATGCAGACCTCTGTAAGTTGGCCATCCAAGAGACTATAACAAACTAATCAACACACATAGGTGGTCAACATAAGGAACTAGGCCTGCTGTACTGTTACGTACATGCAGTGCATGTCCATTCTGTGATAATTGGACTACTTTAGAAGGCAGTCAATGTAGGGAGGTGTCAACTATGCATGTTCTATTGTATATATATTTATATATACATATCATACACATATAAGAATTATGTATGTGTGTGTGGTTTTTGTTTAGTTTGATTTTTTTTTTTTGAGATAAGCTTTAATTCTAATTCTGCCCAGGCTAGTGCACAGTAGCATGATCCTATCTCATCACAACCTCAAACTCCTGGGCTCAAGTGATCTTCTTGTCAGACTATCAAATACCTGGGAGTAGAGGCACACACCACCATTCATGGCTGATTTTTCACCTTTACTTTTCTAAGAGAGCCCTCTTAGTATTGTCCAGGCTGTTCTCAAACTCCTGGCCTCAAGAGATCTTTCTATTTGGGCCTCTCTAAGTGCCACGATTAAAACTGTGAGCCACCATAGCCAGCCAAAAAATAATTTTGATAAAATGTACCAAATATAATTCTCGCTTTACCCTTGTTCACACATACAGCTAGAGTTTGGTAGCTTTGAGATCATCCTGTAGTTACAGGGAATGCCAGGTGAGCAAGAATGATCTAGGTCTGGAAATGTATTGGCGGAAGAAAAAAATCATAGTGACTAGGGAGAAAAATATTGCTGATAACATTTATAATTTTGAAACTTTTCTTTTTAGACTTAACTTCTTATTTTTATTATTCTGTAACTTTCCCAAAGTCTTTGGAATGATTCTCTTTTCACCCCCACCAACTACCTAAGAGAGCTAGAAAAATATACTTTCACTGTGGGTCATTGCTCATGAAAATGAAAATCATCTATTATTTGTAAAACTCTTATATGCAAGAAAAAATAATTTCTATAATTGAATCAAATTGTCGTCTACTTTTTCTTGGGGCAGAATCTTAAGCTCAGTCTCTTTACTTTTGTTCAGTCTCAATTTGGCCTCTTCACTTTCTCAATGGACAGTATAAGTTACAGATTTCTGTACTGGGCCACCTATCAGAGGGGCTGAGAGTTACATAGTGGCAACTTTGGACTCTTCTCCATCTAATCCTCTAGAAACCTGTCATATTACCAGGATTTAAATTATTAAATTCCTCTTCATTGTGTCTACATTCGTCTCTTTTCCAGCCCCATGTATTTTTCAGGTCTTTTTATTTCATTCTGACCCCTTTCTGAACCATTGCTGAGTATAGGAAAAATTCTGCATCTCTTTAAAGTATAATAAAGCAGGGGGAAAAAACCTATATAAATTTCTCTCAACTCCCTCTACCCAAAGATGTCAAGAACTCATTTCTCTTCTGCTTGATATAAGATGTCTTTAAAAATGATGTTTCGTGCCTTCCCAACTGCTTGAGATGCTATAACAAAAATACCATAAACTTCATAATTTACATATTACTGATATTTTTCACTGTTCTGCAGGCTGAAAAGCCGAAGGTCCAGGATCCAGAAGATTTTATGTCTGGTGAAGTCCTACTTTCTGGTTCTTCCAACTGAGTCCTCACATGGTAGAAGGTGAAAGAGCTCCCTGAGGCACCTTTTCTAAAGGCATAATCTCATTCATGAGGGTTCTACTCTTATGACCTTATTGTCTCTGAGAATCCCTATCTCCTAATGCCATGTTATCAATGATTAGATTTCAACGTAGTAATTTTGTGGGAGACACATTCAAACCATGGCTCTAATGTCTACCCTAGAAATAGGGATTTAGAGTGAAGTGGCTGCAGGGCAAGGGGCCTTTCTCAGAGCCTACACAACCAGCCTCTTTTATTTAATTTGTGACAGAGAAACCTAAGTAGAGAAACCTAAGTAGTCTCTTCTATCATGTCTGAGTCTGCCCATATTTTATGAAATAAACTTTATTCATTGAGTACTTCTGAGCTCTAGCTGAGTTTATGGATTTAACATTTTTCTTTTACATTTTGTCTGAGCTATTAATTTCAAAAAATTATTCTGAAGTTCAAAATCCATGAAGAGATTTCTTTGTTTCACTTTCACTTACTGTATCATATGTATTTTATCTTGCTGTAAAGAATATCACTGATAACATTAAAAAACAAAAAGAAATAGAAATTATCAGAATCAAAAATCTTGCATTAGTTTATGAAATGTTTATTCATAAATAATAATATTATTAAATAAAGTTTTATATATTTATTCCCCTAGAATATTCACTAGCCCTGGGCTCTTTAGCCATGCCCAGGAAGCAAACTATGTTCTCCTTGGACAAGGAAGCGCTGTACACTGATTTAAGTTGCCCATTATTATGAGAGTTGTTTCCAACTTGATGGTTAAAACAAATAGTAGCAATTCTATTCAAAATAAATTCAGCAGGCAAGCAAAATGTATGTCCCAAATTCTGAAAATAAGTTGTTTGTATCAACTAGGCTAACTCTATCTAAAGTGATTGTGTTTATTTTTAGGACCACCTCCAAACAACTCCACTTTCTCAGATTCCTGATTTAGAACCTACATTGAAAGATCTATGAAGTTATCTTTTAATCTAGATTGCACAGAAGACATCACAGGGAAAGTTTTAAAAACATAAAGGAGGTATGTCAAGTCTTTTCAAAGCTGTACTAATCTTTTACTCTGATGCATTATATTAAATTTTAGCAACTCAAAACTCTTGAATTTCTGATACTGTGAAAAAGGGTCAGCATATAAACGAGGTAAATAGATACTAGACATGTAAGACAAAATCTCTTTCTTCTGACTGTGAAATAAATTTTCATACATTTATTTTTTTTATCTAGTAATGGGAAGCTTTAAATATATTAACAATGAATTTAGAGATACTATAAAAAGGCAGATCATCTTGCTACTATGCTATATTCAAAAGATAATTTTGCCAGACAATCCACAGTCTCTTAGCTACCTACATTTGATTGTTTTAAATGAAATAAAGGATATGGGAAAGACTATACCTAAGAGAAAACAGGGGTGTCTGTTCTTCATAAGCAGGTTGTTCAAAAGTGGTACATTTTGAATCATCTAAAGGAAATATGTTGACATGGTAGGATTTCTTGTTAATGGAACACATTAAAGAAAGCACAGTGGAAACAAGTTTGTGATATGCATAGAGAGGGCAGCCATTAGGGAGAGATGTCTTTTTATGCTCTTTTTCCGCCCAAACTAAAAGCACAGACTTCAAACTATACTCAGTTATGTTGTACATGTTGATGTTAAAAACTGTGGCTTCCCATGGGATAAATTAATCCATGTCAAAACCACAAAGCTACATTAAGGCTATATATATGTCTGTTAAATACATAAATGTGTTCAAGGAGTTTGACTTCTTGCAGAACTGTTTTAAGATTCTCTAACTGAACTGCATAAACTGTGGTGCCCACAACTCTTTGGCTCTGTTTGATGAATTAAACAGTCACTATACTTTCTAGGAACCATGACAACTATGACAAGCCTATTATAAAGCTTTACATGGGTCTTCAAGTTGGTATAACATGAAACAAGTAATTAGAGCCCTATAATAAGCAGGGCTGGTCTAGTAGGATTCAAGCAAGGTCTTCATGGGCTTCCCTGTATGTATATCAATAGCCAGCTCATTGTAGTGTTGGACATGGCTCTCATGGGAACATGCTAGCTTTGTATACCCTAACATCTTTTACATTTTCACGTTTCCAACTTTATTAGTCTTTTTAGGTAAATGAGAAGTTAATGCCATGTATACTGTCATGACATTGCTATGAGATCATGGGGAAAGGAGAGAAATACCATAGTTATAAAAACAGAACATAACACAGTAATATTAACACTGTTTCTTAGGCCAAAATAAGTGTTATGGTTTCTGATCACTGGCATGTCAATAACTACTAATACCCTATCAAATATTAAAATGAGAATGATCAGTCAAAATTAGCTAAATTATAAAAGATATAAAAGTTGGTGTATAACCTAATAAACACATGTATATGTAAAAAAAATATTTGAGTACCTACTCTGTGGTAACCATTGATGGACACTTGGAGATTTAGCACTAAATAAAATATATAAAAATAAAAATTGAAAAAAAAGTTGATTAATAATCTATTTTGTGTCTCTCTAAATATATAAAAATAATTGTCTAAAGATTAATCAAATCTCACAACAGGTAAGTAGATGCCGTGGCTGTTGTCAATCTCCCCACTGGGTAACATAAGCATAGCAATTAATTCTTTAACATAGTAGGACAGGAAAAAGATGTCTCTCAAAGGTTTGTGTCACTTATATGATTTGGGTAAATGACAGTGGATTACTCAAAGTGTGCAACTCCAAGCTGATCAACATGATCTTTGCACAGAAGTACATATTTGCACCTAGGTTAGCTATCATAGGATGTGAAGTAAACCAGTTTCTTCTATTTTATTTATATAATATTTCCTCAAACCATGTATACTGCACTTTATTTGCAAAGAGTTGTCTTTTCAAAATCTTCCACTTGTATGATTTCTTAATTTTTCTATAACATGATGTTACTTCCTCTGGTATGTAAAATAAATCATCATTTTAAAGCTGCATCACTCTGAGGGCAGGTTTCTTCCTCTGGGCATTTTTAGGCCCTGGGGCACTAGCTACCTATTTCTTCTACATGATATTCAAACATTACGTTTCTCTTTTGCATATTTTTGTGTTTTTTCAGTCAGTTATTTTTCCTCCAGGAATGAGAGCTCTGTGTAACTGCAGTGTTTGGGTAGAGGCTATTCATAGATCAGTTTTAGAAGGTAATTTAGAGAACATTTTTTCACCTGTGAAGATTGACATTGCACCTACTTCCATCAAGCGTGGTGTTTTCCTCTTTCTATTACATAATGTGAGAAACAGGACTTTGTTTTCACCTAGTGGCCTTTGTTACTCAAGAAGAGTGAACCAGATGGTATCCAAATGAAGGTGTGAATCAGCTAGTAAAAGATGAGCTCCCTGTACAGGAATGAACAATTCCTATCTAGGTCCAGTCAGGCAGCTTTAAACTGTGACTTTTCCATTTAATAAATGTATAGGATCATTTTTTTCTTTTCATGAGACTAGCATTTGGCTGTTAAATATCCAATAATATTTACAGAGGAGAAATTTGAAGTGTCACTGTAAATATGAGAAATACATATATCATGGTAGACGTCAGATAGTAGTGTGTGTACAGACACGAAACGCTGAAAAATTGAAAGTCCTTTGACTTCTTGTTCTGACAAAACAGATAGCAAGAAATGTGCTACCAATTATATAGCAGCAGTAAATAGCAATAATAAAGGAGGAATAATTTAATGTAGAGTTGAACTCACAGAAACTAAAGGAAATCCACAGGTCATAAATAAACTGTCATAAATATGCCAACCCATACTGGAATGGCACTGGAAGTACAGTCATTAAATGTGGTCATTGTGAGGGCATTGGGACTCCATGATTGTGAGGGGATCAGAGGTAATGTCTTGGGAATAAGAAAATTGAGGTTAGAACTTAGACTTTTTTGTTAAGGACTATAAACTGGAGGAATAAATCATTTCTGGCTACTAGCATAGCAATATAAAAAGACAACTTATTTTTGTTCAGACTTTGAAGAAAGAAGAAATACATCCCCTGAGATGCCACAAGCTTGAGTCTGTGTTTTCCATAGTTTGAATTGCATACTCCGTAGGCCATACAATGTAAGAAATTAACATGAAAACACTGGAATTACTGGAAGAAAAAAATACAGCTGCTACTGAGAAACAATCTCAAAACCCGGAAAAGGGGCTGAATGTAAACCTAAGAAACAACCTGACTGTGTATGAGCTCAGAATAAAAACCTTAAAATTCATGAAGAAATACTTAAGCTTCAGGAAGTGCCAGTAATAATTAATTATGAGTGAAAGTCAATTGAGCAAGATGAATTATGCTTTATAGGCTTGAGATAATAAAGAAGTTTATTTGAAAAGAGTAAAATAGACAATTTCATAATAATAAGATGCAGAAATAAACATAAAATCAAAAGGAACAAAATTATTATGTATTAAAGAAACAATTGTCAAATTTGAAAGTAATCAACAAATCGAACTATTAGATATTTTCTGTTTATAAAAAGTAATGGTGAAAGAAATACAAAATGACACCAAGAGAAGATAAATGAAAAGAAATCCAAATTCAGCCATATCAAAGAGACTCTGAGCAGCCCTGCACCCCCCCAAAAATAAAAAGACTCCAGTGAAGAACCTTAAAATTAATCAAGGGAAAAAATGCATAATGTACCAGAAAAAGTGTTTTTTCTCAAAGTCATCAATGAAAGCCAGAAAATGTTGACTTCCAAGAGCAGTGGGAAAATAACTTTCCATGAATATAATATAACTAGATCATTATCAATTCAAAATTAAGGAAAAAGTAAAAAATATCTTGATACAAAACATTGAAGCAGTTACATTTGTAGAGTTGTCACAAAGCTAATTATGTATTTCATGAAGAAAGTAAATTGAAGAGCAGATGTTGGTAAATAAGGACAAAGGTCAAGTTAGATAGAATAGAGGACCAGAAACGTTACCAACCCATAAAAAAGATAAATGCTCATCCCTGAGAGGATCATCACCTATGCTATCATGCAAAAAAAAATTGCATGTACCCCATAAAACTGCAAAATATTATGCATCAGTAAAAGGAATAAAAAGAAGATAAATTGAAATAGTAGAGTCAGATTTGGTTTTAACAAATTTTGAAATACTTTGTTAATCTAAACCAATATTGAATATAAATACTCCCCCCCAAAACAGCAAACTTAAATGGAACTCAACATGTAAGATGAACAATGGTGATCATAACTTATCAAATACATTTTATGAATTTAAATAGACAATTATCCTTTATAATAAAAATATAAATTACTCAAAAAATAAGTAAACAAAATTTATCAATAATTGCTAAAATATTACTAAATAGTCATTATCAAATTGAGTCAGTGTTTTAAACATATTCTTAAAACCAGAAAGACAAATCTAACAAATGTGCGAAAGGATTAAAAAATACTTCGAGGTCAGAAACTGTATCAGAAACTTCTGTTAACAGTAGGCATATATTTACATTTTAAAATAATAGACTTTACCTCTTACATGTTTACATGGATGGAGCTGGAACATATTCTTCTTAGCAAAGTATCTCAAAAATGGAAGAAAATGTATCCAATGTACTCAGTCTTAGTACTTTCTTATGAAAGCTATAACCCAGTTATAGCCCAAGAACAAGAGGAAAGGGAGAGAGAGGGGAGAGGACGGGGAGGATGGTGGAGGGAGAGTAATTGGTGGGACCACACCTATGGTGCATCTTACAAGGGTACATGTGAAATTTACTAGGTGTAGAATATAAATGTCTTGACACAATAACTAAGAATGCTGTGAAGGCTATGTTGACCGGTTTGATGAAAGCATTTCAAATTGTATGTAAAACCAGCTCATTGTTCCCCTTGATTGCATTGGACACAGCTATGATTTAATAAAAAAAATTAAATTAATATACTAACATAAAAATGTAACAGTATATTAAAGGTAAATCATGCACACACCAGGCTTCTTTCAGGAATGACAGCATGGTTTGACATTACATTTGTTAATGAAGTAATTTGCTATATGAGCAGATTAAAGGAAAAATACTATACATAAATATTCATTGAAAACCTTCTATTAGCTATTGCCAGTCATTAGGAAAGATCAGTGATCAAAACAAACAAAATTTGCATTCTCAGTTCCTTCGTCCTACTGGAGAAGAAAGCTAATAATATACCAAGCAAATGAATTAATTAAACATTGCATTAATTGGAGAAAATATAAAAACAAAGGTAAGCATGAACTGTTTGTTTGTGGAAGCAGGCAGGGATTAAACCAAGGACACAAACAGTACATCATAGTGGAAAGAACTAAAAATACTGTACTAAGTACAGAAAGCTGAAATATGTAGAAATAATTTCCAAGGTCTTAGTGAACTTTAGTACTCATATGATGTAAATTCTCTCTAAATTGATCTAAAATATCATGAGAGAATTATTTTTCTTGAATTTGCTATTTGTAAAATTTATATTTAAATGCAAAGTGTTAGAAATAAAGGAAACATTTTATTTTTTAATAACAAATACTTTTTTGCTAATTAACAAAATTTATTCTTAATGCAGTTTTATATTTATAGCAAAACTAAGTGGAAAGGACAAGTTTCCATGTTCTCTCCCAAGATGCACACGTCCCCCCAATATCAATATCCTGTGGTACTTTCATTATGAAGGATCTGGGTAGTTTTTATTAAGAAATATTTCAGGTCTATACAATCTATAAAGAGGAAAGGGAATGATATAATTAACCTCTGTCTACCTCCCACTCATTTGAAGTGCTCAGTGTGCTCTTCCACAATCCTGGGTGATTCCGTTTCCCCTTTCTTGAACTTGGAGTTTATCATTATCTAAACAATTTGGTATTATTTTACAAGGTTTGTTATTTCAAGTTAATATTAGGGTACAAATGTTTAGGTTACATTGTTCTCACTTCTAAGGTAACGTTCAAGTTGTAGAAGATGTCTTCTCTCAGGCGTGTGTTGAATACCCTGGGATTGTGCACATTAGGTGAGATCCCACCAATCACCCTCCCCCTGCCCCCTCGCCTCATCTTCCTCTCCCCTCCCTCTTGCTAGACTATATTTGTGCTTTATCATTCATATAGCATGCTGTGATTTATATATTCGTTTCTTATTAGTGTTGAGTACATTGGATTTTTTTTTCCATTCTTGAGATACTTTACTATAGAGAGTGTTATAACTCCATCCAGGAAAATAAAAAAAAACATAAAGTCTCCATCTTTTCTTTCTTTCTTTCTTTTTTTTTTTTTTTTTTTTTTTGTTGCAGTTTTTGGCCAGGGCCGGGTTTGAACCCACCACCTCTGGTATATGGGGCTGGTGCCCTACTCCTTGAGCCACAGGCACCACCCTCCATCTTTTTTTTATGGCTGATTAGTAATCTATAGTCTACATATGCCATGGTTTGTTAATCCATTCCTGGGTTGGTGGCATTTGGTTTGTTTCCAGTCTTGGCAAATGTGAATTGAGCTGCAATAAACATTTTGGTGCAAATGTCTTTGTGGTAAAAAATATATATATATATATATTAATTTTCTGGGTAGATACTGAATAATGACATTGCAGAGTCAAATGGAAGGTCACCTTTTAGTTCTTTGAGAATTCTCCATGGTTCTTTCCTGAAAGATTATATTAACTTGCAATCCCACCCTCAGTGTAGCCATGTTCCCTTCTCTGCACATCCACACCGGCCACTGCAGATTTGGGACTTTGTTCTGTGGGCTAATCCCACTGGAGTTAGATATCTCAGAGGGGGTGGGATTTTCATTTCTCTGATGATTAGTGACGAGGAGCATTTTTTTCATGTGTTTTTTGGCCATTCCTCTGTCATCTTCAGAGGAGTTTCTGTTCAAGTCTCTTGCCCACTTAAAAATAGGATCATTTGCTCTTTTCTTGCGGATTAGTTTGAGTTCTCTGTAGATGCTAATCATCAGTCCTTTGTCAAATTTGTAACATGCAAAAATCTCCCATTCCGAAGGCTGTCTGTCTGTTTTGGTTGTGGCACCCTCAGCTGTGCACAAGCTTTTTAGCTTGATCAAAAAGGAAAGCATTTTAAAGAAGACAGATGACAAAGGGCAGGAGGAACTTACTCTTCCTATTTTCAGCATTTAATATAAAACTCAGGCAATTACCGTGGTGTGGCACTGGTACAAGGACAAATGAAAGGATGTAGTAAAATAAAAAGCATAAAAGTGTTATCAAGAAAAGAAAATCTGACTTTTGACAAAGTGTGTTATATATGTGCAGGCATATGGAGACATATTCCATAAATGTAAATTTGGCACTATTTATATAGAGAAGAAACATTGTTCCTACACTAACAGAACTTTAATCTAACATGGAATCATACGGTACAATTATGTTTCACTTTTAAATAAATGTCTACATTTCTTTCAAAATTTCTGATCTTTGCTATTTTACATTCCCACCAACAGTGTTTGAGAGTTTCAATTCCTCCATATTCTTGAAAAAATTTCTCTGATCAGTCTTTCTAATGTCTAGTACCACACTGAGCTATTCCTGAAATTCTATCAATTTTCTCACCATGCACGTTTAAACTCTCTCATTAGGTACATATTATTTTGGATCATTATTTGTTCTTAATTAATTGACAGCTTTATTATTAGGATATTATTGTTCTCAGACTTGCCCATAATTCTTTTTTTTTTTTTTTTTTTTGGCTGGGGCCAGGTTTGAACCCACCAAATCTGGTATATGGGGCTGGTGCCCTACCCCTCTGAGCCACAGGTGCCACCCATTGGCCATAATTCTTGATCTTGACATTATATTGTCTGACATTCAGATATATTTTGACTGATCTTAACATGTTATATCTATTACATTTATTTTATTTTTAATTGAGAAATAGTAATTGTGTATATTTATGGAGTACAATGTGATGTTTTCATATATGTATACCCTACAGAATGATCAAAGTAAGGTAACTGGTAACTCTATATCTCAAATGTTTATGATTTCCTTGTGGTGAGACCACTTTAAATCCTGTATGCTATTTAGAAATACACAATACTTTATTACACATATAATCTAGAGTCAGTTTGCTGCTCCATAACACCAGAACTCATTCATTCTAATTGCAACTTTGAAAACATTGGCCAACACCTTCCTTTCACCTGTCCATCTTACTCCCAAGCTTCTGGTAAACCACGACTGCTCTGTCCTTCTCTGAGTTTTTCACTTTTGGAAAATACACATCGGTGAGATCACATATATTTGTCTCTATGTTCCTGGCTTATTTTCTTTTACATAATGTCTTCTATGTTCATCTGTGATGCTACAAATGAGAGGAGTTCTTGTTTCTGTAAGGCTGAATAGTATTTTATTGTGTGTAGATATAATACTTTAAGTCCATACATCTATTATTTCTTATATTTTATTATTTTTTTGACACACAATCTCACTGTGCTGCCTACAGTGGAGTGTTGTATCATCACAGCATACAGCAGCAACCTCCAACTCTTGGGCTTAGGTGATTCTCTTGCCTCACCCTCCTGAGTAGCTGGGACAACAGGTGCCTGCCACAACACCTGGCTTTTTGTGTGTGTGTGTGTGTTTAGCTGGCCCAGGCCTGGTTTGAACCCACCAGGCTGGGTGTATGCGGTTGGAGCCCTACCCACTGAGCTACAGGCGCCATCAGTCCATTCATCTATTAATGGACACTTAAGTTGTTTCCATATCTTGACTATTGTGAATTAGGCTGCAGTGAATACGTGAGTGCCGATGTCTCTTCAGTTTACCTTCCCGGTTCTTCCTTTGAGTAATATTCAGAAGTAGGACAGCTAGATCATACAGTAATTTTGTTTTTAGTTTTAAGAGAAACCTCCATACTGTTTTTCAAAATAGCTAATTCCCTAATTTGCAATACCACCGACAGTGTATAAGTGTTTCCTCTACTCTGTATCCATGCCAATACTTTTTCTGATTCATCTTTTATATAATAGCCACTTTATAAGTGATATCTCATGTGGTTTTCATTTGCATTTTTCTGATGATTCACAATCTCGAGCCTTTTTTTTTTCACATTTTCCTTGGCAATTTATACATCTTTTTCTTGAGAAATGTTTATTTAGATTCTTTCCCATTTTTTTTTTTTTGAAACAGAGTCTCAATTTGTTACCCTCAGGAGAGTGCTGTGGCATCACAGTTCACAGCAACCTCTAACTCTTAGGCTTGAGCGATTCTCTTGCCTCAACATCTCGAGTAGCTGAGACTATAGGTGCCCATCACAACGCCCAGCTATTTTTTGTTGTTGTTGTTGCAGTTGCCACTGCTGTTTTAGCTGGCTGGGGCCAGGTTCGAACCCCTCAACATATGGGGCCTACCCACTGAACCACACGCCCCACTCTCTTTTCCATTTTTAATAGGGTCCTATGTTTACATTTTATTGAGTAATTTGAATTCCTTGGATATTTTGGATATTAGTCTTTATCTATTGTATGATCTTCAGATTTTTTTTCAATCCATGAGTTGTCTCTTCATCATTCTAATTATTTCCTTTGGCATACAGCAGCTTTTTACTCTGATGCAATTCTATTTGTCTATAATTTGCTTTGATTACCTATGCTTTGGGGATCATATCCAAGAAATTTCTGCCAGACCAATGCCATGGAGTTTCCTGTTATGTAGTTTTGAACTGTTAGGTTTTATGCTTAAGTCTTTAATCTATTTTGAATTAATTTTTGTATAAGGTGTGAGATAAGAGTTCATTTTCATTCTGCAAGTGCTTATCCAATGTTCTGAGCAACACGATATATCTTTTAATATCCTTTTATTTTGAATTTATAATGTTATTGTCATCGTATTTAATATTCATCTCTTGTAGGCAGCATGTATGTGTCTTGCTTTTTTCTTCCTTCTGAAAATCTCTATGTTTAATTAGTATGTTCATTTGCACTTAATATGATTCATTTTTAATCTATCCCCTTATTTTTTTTAACTTTTCTGATTCTCTCCTTGTGTTGACTTATCAGTGTAACGGTTTGTATGGTTAGTGTATGATTTAGGGTTTGTTATGTACATATTTTACTTATGGTAGCCTATCCGTAAGTGATATTGCACTTACAGGTTCACTATATAGGTATAGGTGAACCTATATGTTAGCTGAAATATATTTCTATCTCTCCCCACCTAGCCTTTATGCTATTGGCATACACTTCACTTATACATACATTAAAAAATACAGAATGCACTGTTAGTATTTTTCATCAACATACCTTTTGTAGTTATTGAAATAATAACTAGCCATAACATATTTACATATATTTTCCAAACCAGGTGGTGTTCATTTGTGCATTTGTATGTGTGTGGGGGGGGATATGAGTGTGTGTGTGTACAATTTCAGATTTCCACCTAGTCCCTATCCTTCAGGTCTTTTTTTTTTTTTTTTTTTTTGTTCCCTGATGCTCAAAATCTTTTCAAAAATCTTGCTTGTTTTACCATGTTTTTTATTTGTTTCTGGTGGTGGTCTGAAGGTTGTCTCTCTTTCTAAATCTTGTCCAGAAGCAAAAGTATTTTAATAATTAATGAATATTTGTATCAATCACTATGAGTCAGATACTATTATAATCTTCATTTTTTTTGCTACATCAATATGGAATAACTATAATTTTGCTACAAAGATGTATTACTTTTAAAGTTTGAAAAAACTCCTATACACACACTTGACTAATAATAGATAGAGGAAATTCTCTTACTAGATACCACTTTGACTTCAGACAGGGTTTGTTTTTAATCTATCACCTTATCAACTAAAATCAAATAAGTGTCAACAGCCCTATATTTGTCAACAGAAGGAGAAGATGAGGTTGAAAGTAAAGTAGCATTTTCATTCTTATCTTTAGATCCTCTTCTCTTTTGTGACAGGCAATTAGGTCCATTCACAGATTTTTGTTTCATTTTGTTTTGTTTCCCTTCCCTGAAAAAGGAGGCTAGTAAGTCCCTCCTGTGATAATAGGGAAATCAGAATTCAAATAATATTATACTGTAAGGTTTTGCATTTAACTGTTTAAACTAAGTTTTTTAATGGTCTGCCTAAAATTTTAAGAGCTGCTATCTTTTTTTTTTCTTATGCTACTCCTATATCCTGTATGCTATATGGCTGAAATTATGTTTAGTACATGCATACTTGGTTTATGTAGTAAATTCAGTTAATTACTTTTCAATATTTCCTATATTTAGAGGGATGAATCTGTCATTGTCCCGCATATCAACTTGTGCTTATTGTTTGCTTTTATTTCAGTTCCAATGTATGAAATCCTTTATCAATGCAATCTCTTCTACCAATGACCCTTAATAAATCTGTTGTATGCTTTTCTGGAATCTTAGTCTATCTGTTATTTGATATACTTTCTTCATCTTTTAGACTCTTATTCTCTTTTGCCATTCTATTATGTTTATTCTCAGTAATTTTTAAAAATTTAATTTGATTTCATTCATCTATTAATTATTCTTAGAACAATTTGTTCTAGAACTCATTGTGGGCCTTCTCTCTCTTAATTTCTCAGAGGCAAAGACAATAACCATCAATGGGAAATGACAATTGCAGGAGAGCAACACCAGAGCGAATGCTGTGCTGCTGTGGTTTACCCAACTCCATGCTTTACACGTTCAAAGAAACCTCTCTAGTAATGAAGTATAGAAATGAACTCCAAAAATAGAGTCTTTATTCACATTTAAAAAACCAGTTCAAAATTATTTGACAAAAACATTATGTGACTATTAACTCTACCACAATATTTTTGAGCTTTTTTGAGCTCATGGATTCATGAGCTCAGCTTCTTCTGATGCCATTATTTCCAATTAATTTCTCGGTTGTATGTAACTTAAATCCTGACTTCTTTATTTCCATGAAACTTCCTAGTAAAAGAAGGCTATCATCTTTCCTGCTGTCAAATTCAATAACCATATTGGATCCTTTTCTTATTATACATTTCTGTTCTATGGAGCATCATCCGTGTTCGGTTTGTATGTTTAGTCGTTGATATTCCATGCCAACCCTGGACCACTGTCTTCAAGGATGATAACATGAAAATTGTCATCCAAATACCATGCTCAGATAAAATGGCGACCAATTGTTAAGTAAACTTATGTAACATAAGAGATTTTAAATAGTACTCTAGGCAGAAATAAAGCCTTCAAAGACTCAAACATAGTTACAAAATAGTTTTCGAAGACTATGTGATAGTATCATTTTGATCACAACTTGAGTCATGCTGCCTTAATTTCTGGACTTTCATGATAGTACCTTTCATTCTTTAAAGGAAATGCCATTTAAATACCTATGTGAATCTATCCTCCAGGGACAGCTCTTGTCCATTACTCTGCTTCTCACTCTCCTGTGGAGCCATCCCACATTCTCATTACTTCAAAATGCTCCTATCTCTACCCTTGATGCTCAGTCTTTCTATAAATTTGCCTATTGGATAAATATATTTGTCTGCATATAGCTACATGAAACTTAATAATTTAACACCAAAATATATCAAAAATGTCCCCCAATTTGACCTTGTTTCTTCATTCTCTGTCATTAATAAGGACATCAAAAATGATCCAGTGAATCAAATTGGAAACCCGGACATAATGGCAAACATTCAAGATCCCAGAAGTCTCACACATTCTACGAGTAATCATTTATAAAATGTAGTCAATTTCAGTGTTCTTATATTGTTCTTGAGAGAAAATTGTTTAGCAAGAAGGGAGTAAATTTTTGTAATCTAATCACTAGAGTTATATTCCCTCCATATTGCTGTATTCTCTTGCTTGGAAACAAATTACACAAGAGGAAATGATTGTACAAGAGATCATTTTAGGTGGCATCTTGTAGGAAGCCACATTCAATATAACTTGATGGTTTCAAGACATGTATTAAAAGATTAATGTTGTCACTACTAAGACTGCTTAGGGAAGTGTAGTTTGGGTAAGCTATCTCCCTTGTCCACACCCAGTGAAATGAACTTACCCACTCACTTACAGCCTCCCTGATGCACTTTGCCTCTACCTCTTATTATTTTTAGATATTTTTTCTTTAATTCAAATATTTTAATTTTACTAAATGCAAAAAAGACTACATTGTGATGAATGTAGTTTTATCACATATTTTCCAGTAATGTGTATGGATATTTCAATTTTAAAATGAATATGTTTAGACAATTATGTGCCAGATACACAGTCTGATTCCAGATGGCTTAAGCAAACTCAATAGCACTTAAAAAAAATTCTTTAAAGGACAGATTGTTCTGTGAATCCTACATTGAAAATCTGTTGCTTAAGTTTCTGGTATGAGATATCAAACAATACAAAAGTTGGCTAGTTAACAATTTAATTTATGTGTACATGATTATAGACAAGATTATGAGAATATTTATAAAAATACATATTTTTAATTTTATCTTTAGCTAAATTTAAATATTACTTATTCAATTCAAATTGAATTCTAAATAGATTATTATGAAACAGTTTTCAGAGAAGGTATGTGTGTGTGTGTGTTTATATTATTCTTATATTGGGTGAAGTATATGTTGTATTAATATTTAAATAATGAAATTCTGAGAATCAAAGTTGATGGAAAATTGTAGAAGAGATCCAGCTAAATTTCTGTCTAATTGGTCTAATGTTAAATTTGCTTAGCAGCACAAATGGCTAAATTTCCATTTTCAAGTGCTGTTCTAAGCACTCAGAATGTAGATTGAGTCAGAAAGTCTTAATAACTCTAAAAACTTGTATTTTAATGAGGTTGAAAAACATATCCAGCAAGTTAAAAATAATTTTAAATTGAGAAAAACATAATGAAAGAATAAACAGGATGATTCAATAGAAAATTATTTCGACAGGAAAAGTTTACCAGACACACGGCGATCAAGAAAGATATTACAGCAGAGACAGGAACTTTTGAAGTGTACCTGACAAAACATGTACGTTGGTGACAAGACCAAGGGACAGAGAAGTGGCTGATCCACTATAAGCACAGAAGTTTAGACTGAAGATTAGACTGTAGTATGAGAAGATGAATCCTATAAAATGAGGGTATTAATAATCCTGGGTAATTCCGTATATTTTTCTAGGTATCGTTAACTTTAACAAGATTAATTCCAAAAGAACTTACAAATCTTCCAATCCTAGATAATGGTGATGATCATTTCTGTGGGTTGTACCTCAAGTAATCAAGCGTCCACGTAACTTGTACTGTTTGAGCCTGTAACTTGAAAGGCAATTGAATTCCTACTCCTACCATCTCTTGGGGCTTATCATGTGTCAGGTTCTGAGATAAACTCCATACTCTATTATTTATTACTTATAATAAAGCTTAAATAGATCACCCCAGTTTAGACTTGAGAAAACTAAGGATTGTAGAAGTTAAACCACACAAATGACACCGAAGTTCTCTACCATGTTTTTTCCTCACTCCACAAGTGCTTGTGTTAGTCGCTGGCCTGGGAGCTGGGACCGCAGCTGTAGGGGACTGAGGTTTCTGGCAGTTACAAAAAATAACTTTGGCTAAGAAAAGTTTTCATTTATATATATATGTAATAAGTTATATACATACATAAGTTTTATTTATATATATTTATGATAAAAAGTTTATATATACATATGTGTGTGTATACATGAGTCTGTATTGTTTCTATATTGTACTATCATTTTCTGTTACCTCTAAATTAAATTTATTTTCTATCAGTATAATAATCTAAATCTCACCATACAAATACAAATTTAACAGTAAGAAATGGGTGCAGATATATGACATGGAGGGGGAAATTAATGTATCTTCAATTATTGAAATAAATGCCATCTACTACACAAATTTTACCTAAAAGTGGCACTCTGTTACCTAGGTTATCCCTTTCGTAGGGTATTTATTGACATTTGCACATTTGCCTAAAATTTCACATATAATTATTTGAGTACAGAATTAGATAGCTTTTCTTTGTATCTATAGCAGCTCAGTGGGTACTTTATATGCAGTGAGAAGTAGTGTAACATAGTGGCTAAAGTTATTGACATTGTAACCCATTTGCCTGATTTTACATACTAATTTGACCTTAGTTTGATTTCAAGGCAGTAGTTTGATTGCCTTGAACAAGTTGCTGTGATTCAATTTCCTTATACATTTAAATTAAATACTGTAACAGTATATATATCATAATGTGTAATATGATTTTAAATATTAAATAAGCTTATATCTAGAAAGGAGATATGTCATACATTCCATCCCACTCACAAAATGTTACGTAACTATTATTAATATGATTTACACACTTAAATGAATGTATATGATATAGCTGCTATGTTAAATGATAGCAACATGTATAGGTGCATAGTTTTTAAATATATTATAATTGTTATACTAAAAAAGAATGTAAGTCATATTCATATTAACTTTGCAGAGTAGGATAATAAATGGTGGAATTATTATTATTTCTTCTAATTTTCTACTAAGGGAACCCTAGAAAAAATTACAAATTATTAGATATAAAATATGGAATAAAACATCTCTTGGGTTTAATTTTAACTTTTAAAATTACATTGCTGTGCTGTAGTCTTACAGTGCTAGAATATATACTTTCTAAAATTTTATTATTTAAAGAAATCAAAATTATAAACTCCACAGGGATAAATGTAACAAAGTACTTCTATTATATTCTTAAAGAAAAATTTTGAAAAATATAGAGAATACTTACACAAACAGAATGAAAATTACATTGATGGGTAGGAAGAGTCTGTATGGTAACATCATCATTTCTCCTCCAAAATCACGTATAATTTATCGGGCAAATTTAATGAAAATGCTATGAGGATGTTTCATAAAACTTGAAATTTTAATTCTAAAATGTGTAAGGAAGAATAGAAGAGCAAGGATCATCATGTTTTTAGAAGCACAAGCTTACGGGATTTTTTTATCAGACAGCTAGACGTATTTTCTAAGTGCAGCATGAGGAAATGTGGTATTGACATAGCAATAGACAGATAAGCCGATGGAACACACTTGAGAACCCAGTAGCAGACCCACATTTATGTTGCAGGTAATAGGAAAAATCATGATTTTGTCACAAATTGGTGCAGGAACAATTGGTTATCCACATAAAAAGAGGCACCAAAATCATT
The DNA here is from genome assembly GCA_963575145.1 of Galago senegalensis. Lineage (NCBI taxonomy): Eukaryota > Metazoa > Chordata > Mammalia > Primates > Galagidae > Galago > Galago senegalensis. The sequence goes on from CAUYTI010116783.1 coordinate 35,296, forward strand.
TCCTCAGACATAAAATTTCAGTTACTAGAGCTTAAAGAATGATTTAAAATCATAAAGCTAGAACTATCAGAAAAAAAAGAAACGTACAATAACAATATGACCAAAAAGATTAGTTATGTTTATCCTAAATAACACTAAAAGTCGCATAAACCTTTCAAAAGCATTTTTTATCTTAAGCAGTAGAGTAAATGAACAATGCTATGTTTTTCTTACATACCAGGGTTTATTTTTATAATATCTTTTCATTGTCTTGCCATAAAAATGTTATAAAATAATTGACACCTCATAGATTTTTCTACAGGTTATATGTTAGCTATTTATGTGTGTACAAATGTTAAAAAATGATTTGGTGAGTGCAGTGCTGTTTTTCAGAAATGTTGTATATATCTTTGAATATTTACAACCAACAATTGGGTAGATATCTTTATTTTTGCATGTAAGAAAAATGCCCATTACGTTTCCTAAATAAGAAATTATGGAGCTCTGAAATCTGAGTTGTTCAGCACACTGAGAACTGAAACAAATATAACCTCCTATCTCCGTGTTGACAGACGGAGAACAAGGAAATGTAACTTAGCCATTGGCTCTGGAACGTATTTGCTTCTGGGCGATAACACTGTACAAAGAAAAATAAACTTACTTGAGGTACTATTAAGTCTGACAGCTTGCTCATTAAGTCTCCTTATCCAGTCTGTGCCCACCAATCCAAACCTAGCATGTTAAAAAATCAGCCTCTGCCCACCTTATAACACTGCTTCAAAATTACCCAGTCTGTTAAATTCTTCACTCTTGATTCCTCCCTTTCTTCAGCAGGTTAAAAAACTTCACTTTGATTGACCAACAGATTATTTTGGTGTTTTCTGGGAGGTGTTGACAGCTGCTGATATAAAACAGCAGCTACTCTGTATTTTCTTTCTATAAACCTAAGAATAGGTGATATTTGCACTTTTCTTACGTTTCCCAATTCTCTCTCTTTTGAGGCAACTTAAAATATATTTTCTCTTCTCTCTGTTGTTGGAAGAATGATATTATTAAATGCATTAATTAAAAATTGTGATTGAGCTTTAGATAAGACAGTATTTCTTAGTCTTTACCCATCAGAAAGATAATCGGTGGAAATTATTACACACCTCATAATTTCTTCCCCCATCTTGGTTATATCTGCACAGAATAGGGGGGCCAAAAATATTTCTCATAGTTTTAGAAAGTGGTGGCATTGGTGGAGGATGGAAAATGAAGCTGAAAGGCTTTTTTTGTAGCTAAGGGGGACATATTTTCTAAGTCACTGGCTTGAAAAATAATTTTTGAAACACATTTAACCAATGAGAATTTATTTGATTGGATTTATTTATTATTTGTATATATTGTATCTGAGTTTTATTCTTTTTTATACTCTTAGTTGGTAAGATTTTTCTGCTGAGTTATGTAGAATACCACATTTCAGGAAAGGTGAAGCTACTGGATGAACAATGCTAAATGTTTTTCAAATTTTACCACTTGATAGTAACTAGTAGAGCATTGTGTTAAAAAAAACTTTCTAAAAGCAGAGTATGAATGTATTAACTCAGTAACTAAGAGAATGACATGAAGGCTACATTAACCAGTTTGATGAGAGTATTTCAAAATGTATACGAAAACACCACACTATACCCCATGATTGCATTAATGTACACAGTTATGATTTAATAAAAAATCTTTTAAAAAAATCTTGTCCATTATTTGAAAGGATGGAAGGAGTTGGGAGGGGGTATACTCTGCAATGCCTGATCTTTAAGTTTCTTCTCCATGAAAAGGAATTCTCTGATTTCCAGGAAGCGTATTTCCCCTGATACTACTCTATAAAGTGCAGTAATCATTCCTTATCACAAGTTGCATTTAAGAAATCTTCTATATGTCTTCACCTGCAACCACGTTTTTTATACTTCCACTAGCCCCTGACTCTTTGTCTATGCCCCTAAAACCCTAAGCCCACGAGCTTTTCAAGAAAGCCTCCTTCCACACCCCTGCCTTTCCCTCCATCGCTCAAGTACATCCTGTTCATTGACTTAAATCTCATCTTCCTGAAGATAAAAAGAAGTGGTCAGCGTTTGTTTGCTTCTGAATGCTACTACAAACTGTTTCATCTTTTAAAAATTAATAATTCCCATATTCCAAAAAGACTATTATTTCGAGATCACGTCCCTCACTAGACCATTGTCGCCACGGGTCACTGTTGTCATGTAGAGATATGGCTGTTGGCTGTAAATGTAAGAGGGCATGTTCCCAAATACACATTCAAGACATAAACTCAAGGAGTAACCTAATATTTTGGTCTGATGAATACGTCTGTGAGATTGAGCACAAAAACCTCATCATATTGAAAAATACAAGGACACATGGTTTCCATGTTTTGCAAAACAAACTTTTAAAAATCCATTATAGGTAATAGGGTAAATTGAGTTAGATGGAGAATGACACAAGCCTTAGATTAGAAGTTCATGAGCACAGAGCTCTGTCTATATTGCCTGGATCTGAAATGACACTTGCAGAGTACCATAGATTGATTTCTCTGTCAGGAATAAATTGGATTGATTTAAAGATAGATTAAATATGGGTGGTCTTGATAGAATTTTGCTCTGCCTTTCAGTGAGCAATAAAGCATGATTATTCTTTGGCCAAACTGTGGAAAATAGGAAGAATTTTAACCAATGAACATGTAGCAGACACATTATTTCAAGTGGAGGTAAATGCATGGAGGGGAACCCGTGAGACATGTTTATTTTCACAAAGGTTAAAAATAGGGAGTAGATACTATGAATGGAAAGTGGTTTAGATCACATTTTGAAACACTCTGGAGAGTTTTTTTCATTTAATTGGTTCAGGGAATTTTGATCAGAGATGTGTTTTAAGGAGATCAATCTGTAAGTGGAACTCTGAAAGATGAATCAGAGCAGAAAAACAACGGGTGTGGGCAAGCCAATTATCCAGGCTTTACAAGAGGCAGAGTGAGAGGTGCAGACGGGCTGATTTGGAGTGGTGACAAAGAAGTGATTGGAAGATGAGGATTGGAAGGCGGTCTCCATGGTTTTATTTTTAATTGAAAAACAAGAAGTCATTGTACAACATTTTTCATGTTTAGGTCATGGTTCTGACATTCATTTTGATGTGCTCGTATTCAGATGCCAGTGTGCTCATCTAAGTAAAAATATTCACGCGTTGAAAGCACAGCTTGAGTACTGCCTGTTCTAAATGGAGGACCACACGGAACCATTTAGGGGCAGTAGCTGGTGACAGCAAAAGCCAGGCAGTCCAGATCACGAACAAAATGACTTCATTCCCACTGCATACCCCACAGCATATCTGTTTATCTCACATGCCAACGCGGAGCTTTATTTCCCTTTTTCGATTCTACAGTATGCCTTGGAAAGTGGAAAAGACTGAGTGGGTTTTGAATGGTAGCAATTTTCCTTACTCATTTCTTTAAAACAGCCTTGAATCTAGTTAAAAGCTTCTATCTTTTCTGGACGTCTCTCCCTAATCAGAACCTGAGATTCCAGCAACAGAACCAAACTTCCCCTGAGTATCCCATTCTTCTCACTACTTTACTGTCTCACTTTAGCCCTCATTTTCTTTTTTGTTTTGTTTTGTTTTGTTTTGTTTGGAGACAGAATCTCATTCTGGCATTCTGGGTAGCATGCCATGACATCATAGCTCACAGCAACCTCAGCATCTTGGGTTCAAGTGCCTCAGTCTTCCCAAGACTAGGACTATGGATGCCCACCACAATGCTCAGCTAGTCTTTCTATCTTTATTAGAGATGGGGTCTTGCTCTTGCTGAGGCTAGACCTCACTTAAGTAAACCTGAATAAATAGAGAGGGGCACTGGAGAAGAGATAAGAGTATAATCGGGCCTAACATCTGAATTTACCTGAAATGTTTCTCACAAGAGGAGAACTGACACTGAGGCATGGGACCCTTTTACCTACCGGGGTGAATCATGCCCTCACTTTCAAAATAAATGTTGACCTCCTAATCCCAGAACCCATGAACATGACCTTTACTTGAAAATAGGGTCTTCCCAGAGACAATCAAGTTAAGATACTGGTTTAGGGTGGTCCATAATTCAATAATTGTTACAGTTATAGCAACAGGGAAATTCAGGCACAGACACACAGGTGGTAAGACATGTGAAGGAGGCAGAAACTGAAGTGATTTATCTATGAGCCAAGGAATGACAGGTTTGCTGGCAACCACCAGAAACAAGGAAGAGACAGGGAAGGCTCTTTCTCTAGAGCCTTTATTTAAAGGGAGCACGGCCCCACTGAAGACTTGATTTCCGACTTCTGGCATGCAAAACTGTGAGGGATTAACGTTGTTCTAATTCATCCAACGTGTGGCATTTGTTACAGCAGCCCTAGAAAGCAAATACTGCCCCAATGGTCTGTGTGGCATATTAAAACTTTTCACATATTTATGATATATTTTCCTGAAGTGTTTTGGGAAATCACAAGAACTCTTTTTCAGTTTTTTTGTTTTGTCTTGTTTTGAGACAGAGTCTCACTATGTCACCCTTTGGTAGAGTGCCCTGTCATCACAGCTCACAGCAACCTCCAACACTTTGGCTTAAGAGATTCTCTTGCCTCAGCCTCCTGAGTAGCTGGGAGTACAGGCTCCTGCCACAATACTGGGCTTTTTTTTTTTTTTCTTCTTTGCAATTGTCATTGTTGTTTAGCAGGCCCAGGCTGGACTCAAACCCACCAGCCTTGGTGCATGTGGCTGGTGCCCCAGCTCTGTAACCACTATGCTACAGGCTCAGAGCCTTTTTTTTTCCTATCCTCCATCTTATTATGATGTCTCAGGTAATGCAACATGTGTTTTCATTCACTCATTTATTTTAATTTGAAGTCAGACACACACACTCACATACATGTTGTTTTCAAAGTGGGATGTTGTAATTCTAACACTTTAGGGAACTCTGTCAGGGTCAAGAGACACTATATATGATAAAAGTAGCACCTTTATGACTGCTGTCACAACCACACATGGTGAATGAGATGACTTGGCCAGACCTGCAATGGCTCTCTCTTTTCTAGAATTTTCAATATAAAAGAAGGATACTTTTCCAATTCTGAAGGAAAAAATCTATAGTTATAAAGTGATTGTTTCTGAAAGATAAAATACATTTTTTGTTGTTTATTTTTTTGCATGGATATAAGGAAAAGATGAGGGAATAGGTGCTGTGACATTTTAGAATTATTTAGTAAAACATTTAAAAAAAGATGTTGAGAAACTGGCCATTTAATAAATTCAATGTTGGTGAATTCCTTTATTTCATTTGGAGTACATCAGGAAAAGGTTAATCTTCTGGTGATCACTACATTTATAGTGGTCCCTAAAGTGGATTCTTCAACTCAAATATCTATGACCACAAAGTGAATAAGGTAACTTATTAATTAACAGTAAAGGTGAAAGAAGATGGATGAGGCCTGGGTCCTGCTTTGATGCAGCTGTCATCAGGGGTGTCTCCACGTGTAAGGTTGGTAGACATAACCCTGTACAAAGTCTCAAAGTCAAAAGTACTTCTAAATTTGAAAACAATTAATGGCTGATTTTGATACAGGACAAGTGGCATCCCAGCCAGCTCTTGGAGCTGGGGGCCACAGACTGGCTGCCTCTACCTTGGCACTGTTGGTGCGGTGGCACCAAGCAGAAGAACCAGCAGGCTGGAGGGTGGGCAGGGGGTCCCCCATTTCCTAGGCCTGGGAATAAAAGGAATTGTAGCCATTAATTTGCTCCAGACAAACAGATGTCCCAGATATGCTGAATGTAGCATGTTGTTCCAGACAGACAGATGTACCAGGTATGCTGAATGTAGCAAGTTGTTCCAGACAGACAGACCTCACAGACATGTTAAATGTAACTACCTAGCCATGCTAAATGTAACTATCCAGGGGCCCCATGGGACTCTATATATATAGGTATGACTATATGTATGACTCTATATATAGACTCTCTCTATATATATAGAGTCTCTCTCTCTATATATATATATAGACTCTCTCTCTATATATATATAGACTATATATGTATATATATCCCTAGACAAAGAGCCTACAGACAGACAGACAGACAGAGAAGGAGAGAGAGCACTTTTCTCTCCTGACTCCAGTTTTCTCTCTGCCAGGAGCTCTGGCACTTCTGTATTCTTTTCTGTAAATAATTCCTGTCTTACCACTGATCTGTGGTCCAAGGATTCATTCTTCCAATCACCGAGACCAAGAACCTACTGAAGAGCGAAATTCCAGTATCAATTTGACTTATATTTTTTCTACAGATGCAAACCTCTATCTTGCCATATGATATTTATGACGTATTATCTAAAATATTATGTTTTGACATTTATGCCTCAGTTCAAAATTAATGTATATGAAGTATATTCATTATAGATACAAATCATTCAATGAATCTTTATTGTTTGCTGTGTCCTTAGAAACTTTCTAAGTGCTTTGAATATAAAAAGAAACAAAACCTTATGAAATACTTGCCTTGCCGACAGGCAATAGAAATACACGTAAGAAGTAAATATATTGCAGGGACCTTAGAAAAGTTTCACAATATATGGAAAATTATAGAACATTTAATTGGAAATATGATGATAATCACTAATTTTTGTCACTTATTTAGTACAATTTAGTGCACTTTTTGTCACTTATTTAGTACAATTAGTGCATTTTAGAAGAAGCTGTATCATCCAATTCTCCTTTATCTATAAAATTTGATGTGGACGTTTGGCATATTTGGGGGGTGTGGAGAATGTAGGGAGTTTGGTATTTTAATTGAATGGCCACTCTGCAACTCTCTCAAGTTAGTACAAAATTCAATATAATGTGAAAGGACGGTTTTCCTCTCCTTGGAAATATTATTTTATTTCTTCCTTATACTACACACTTCTACACATCATTTACTACACTATTTAAATTTTCAAAAATGGATTCATTCTTTCTTAAAGGTAACTTTATTATTACCCATCGGTCATTTTCTGCTTCCTTAAAGCATGTTCTATGGGAAATAAAAGTGAATTCTCAAGTTTTTACTTGTTTCAGGTATGAAATCTGTGTTAATAGACAGATCCTGCCTAGCTCTGTGTGCACGAGCGTGCACGGAGGTGGCTATGTATCTGTCTCTGTCTCTCTCTTTCATTGCTACAAATAAAGCAGTGTATATATTTACCAACACTCAATATTTGTATATTTTATACAACAAATTTAACTAAAAGGTATGACAAATTAAGTGATCAGAAGTATAGATGAGATGGTGTCAATTTCTATACATGGAGCAGAAAATATATCAAGATATATGAAAACTTAAGTGACCAATATAATTTTTTAAATGCCTGGCACGGTAACTCATGCTTGTACTCCTAGCACCGGGGTAGCCAAGGCAGGTGGCTCCCTTGAGCTCAGGAGTTTGAGACCAGCCTGAACAAGAGTGAGACCCTTGCCTCTACTAAAAATAGGAAAACTAGCAGGGTGTTGTTGCAAGCGCCTATAGTCCCAACTCTTGGGAAGATGAGGTAAGAGGATCACTGGAGCTCAAGAGTTTGAGGACTCTGTGAGCTATGATGCCATAGCACTCTAGCCAGGGAGATAGAGTGAGACTCTGTCTCACAAAATAATAATAATAATAATAATTGTCATAGAAAATACTGAGATATAGGGAGAACAGATGTTAACATTCTGAAAAATAACATTTCAAGTTCAATTCCAGTGTAGTTAAAAATGCAATTGACTGATAAAATTATAATTTCACAATCAAGAGTGTCCTGTGCTCATCTCTTCCTGAACATAAAAATATCCATTATTAACAATGAAGACCACAACACAGTGAGGTGTGGCATATCCCTCAGATTCTTATGTTATTAACCTGACTTAATTAATAATGGTTTCAATGAGGTAAAATTATTTGTCTTCAGACACTGAACAATGCATTCCAATGTTTTCTAGATAACGCACTATGGAAGGTATTACAACATAAAGAAGTTCATGAATTATATGAAATGCATTTTCTCCAAGTACTTCATGATTTGAAATTTGTTCTAATGAGTACTTTTCATTTTCACTGTGTTCTTATGATAGGAAATAAAAGAAAAAAGATGCCATTTTAAAAGGCAATTAAAGCAGTGGTACATTCAGGTTATTAAATTGGCTTATGAGATCAGAAAGACATACATAGAAATTGGCCTTCATCACCAATTACCTATGTTACTTTGAATTTCAGTTTCTTCATCCCTAAAATAAAGTCATACTAATAATCTCTTATTCATAAGGATTAGTTGAAGATTTAAAGAAATGATGAGAGTATAGTTCTTATCCCAGTAACTGGTTCACAGGACTTAATAATTTTGAATGAATGATGTAGTTTTTGTTAATATTACTGACGATAAGGACCATATAAGTGTTATCTTCCCAAGTATTCATTTATTTTTTATATTGAATATCTTATTTTTATCTCCAATTTACCTTATTAGAAAATATAATTACTGATTGAAAGAAAGCAAACCTTTTTATGATTATGTAATTCCTAATCATCATTTATCAAGATCATCTGGAAGGGAGGTTAATAACTGTAAACAGCGCCTATTGCCTGGGAGGTCTTTCCTGAGGCAAGGAATAAAATCTGAGGTTTTTTTATACCGGATAGAAAAACATATGCTTTCATTTCCCCCTGACAATATAGGAAGAGATGGAGGATATTTTTTTTAATAGGAGAACTGTAAAGAAAATGATGTCTAAGTTATATAGCACTTTCATAGAATCACATTTGTCACTAGCCCCTACTTTAAGCCACTTTAGACAGTTAATTTTTCACCCCCAAAATGAACGGTTTCAATCTTTTGCTCACGCTCTTTCTCTCACTCTACCTCTCTCCACCATTTGTATGAGAACTGTGTATCTGGCGTTTCAGGCACAGATCTTGTTTGCTGCAAATAGTGTTCTTTATGTATTCATGACACAGCCTCCTGTATTTACGACTATTTTTCTTTCCTCAATCACTGACCAAGAAGAGAACAAGGCCTGATGAATGTCAAGTAACCAGCAGATATAAATACCAACTCGGTCTGAGTGACACAGGAGAGGTGAATTATTGAACATAAATGGATCATGTCAGCAAAGAATTGTGACTAGAATATGGAATAGTTCATACTCCTTTTCCTTTTAAGTAAACACAAGCGGGACAAATACAGATATGATTATCAAATTACATATTTAAAGTAAAATGATAAATAGTTACAGACCAAATAAAATCAACATTTTAGTAGCATATTGTGAGTAATTTAACATGTAATATGTCAGGTGAGATACACATACTGTTTACTTGTAATTTTGTATAAATATTTAAGTATTGACTTTGTGATTTATAAGGTATTTAAGTTCAGTAAGTAAACAAGACATTACTAAAACAACCAAATTAAGTATATGTTTGTGTACACAAATGTCTTTATTGTTCTAGTAAAAGTTGTTTGGGTTCCTGTTATATATATATGTATATATACACATACATATTTATATCACATACACATACATACATGTATATACACTATATATGAGTAAAACCAGAAAAATAATTTCTTATTTAGAAATATTCATTATAAATATGTTTATATTACAAACATATTTATTCACATAGTCCTTACTAATTAAAACCAGAAGTTGTCATTCATTCATTTGGACAAAGAGCACAGGTAATTAATTAGCTGGTATATATAGGATTTTCATAGTTGTATTTGTGATAATGTCATTTAAGAGGATGAAGAAATAAAAGGTTAACAGCCTATTTCTGAAGGATGCCCTACATAAATCATGTTCCATTTCCTAATGAGAGAATCTGAGGGGGAAATTATTTAAAAGTTGGTGCCATTGAGTAAATCATAGATAAGAATGTCACTTGGTGCCTCACCGGTCATCAAGACCTGGTCGTAAGTTTTTTAACCCATTAGTTAATACTAACTTAGTTTCCCCCAAAAGTAAAACCAATTGAACTGATAATAGTTATCTGGCAACTTCTATGTCATTCCTTGAAAAAGAAACCAAACACCAACTCCTTCTTCTGAAGTAATAGCTTGTTGGGAATGGAATCACTGTGTACTCCGTCTGATCCCCCAGGCAAAGAGCTGGGCGGAGGATTACTGTAGTCAGAGCGTGAAGCAAAACATAGAACCCCTCCCTTCTCCCTCTCCCCTTCCCACATTCTTAGGCTATTTGGTTATAGCTTTCATACACTGTACCCCAGAAGTGCATTAATGTACATAGTTACCATTCAATTAAAAAAAAATAAAACATAGAGCCCTATTGTTGTTGGTGTTGTTTAATCTCTATCCTGCTATGAAATTATCCAAAACTCATTCCCTAACTAAACTTTTGAACAGGAGGTGAGGACTTCAATGGCTTAAAGTAGCAAATAAATTTTATTGGGAGAAATTAATATCCACATTCGCCATTTTACATTAATTACCAATAAGAAATTGGCCTGTGGGAGATCAAGACCTAATGAAAAAAACAAGAGAGATGAAACCATTTCCTTCCCACTTCCTTCTTGGCTAACTGTATTATTCAAGCAGTCTTGTTACCATGCGACTTCTCCTTTATCCTTCCTTCCACACATAAACACACATTTTTTAGTGTATACTATTCTCAACCCGATTTGGACAATTTATTTTTCAAGTTGAGTTAAAAGTTAATCTGCAAATAGTCAAACACTGCACATACAACACAAAGTTAATGAAGTAGACGTGGCCCATTCTTAAGATAGTAGAAAGATCATTACACTCAAAACATTTTTTTTTTCTTGTAGAGTTAGATAGGGAATTAGACAATTAAAAGAGACTCATGGGACAGCGCCTGTGGCTCAAAGCAGTAGGGCGCCAGCACCATGTGTCAGAGGTGGTGGGTTCAAACCCAGCCCAGGCTAAAAACTGCAAAAAAAAAAAAAAAAAAAAAAGAAAGAAAGAAAAAGAAAAAGAGACTCATGATAGTTTATGAATTTACTTTTTATTTTTTTGCAGTTTTGTCCCAGGCTAGGCTTGAACCTACCACCCTGGGCATATGGGGCTGGCACCATGCTCGTTGAGCCACAGGCACCTCCCAGTTTATGAATTTACTTTAATAATTAAATTCACTATTATAGGATGAGGGGTCATAGATATGATCTTATGTTTTAGAACAACTCTGCTCCAAAGAATGTTTTTAAATGACAGAAGAATTACATAATCTATGCTATCCAATAAGTAGTTTTTAGCCATATGAATCTATTAAGTACTTGAAATATGGCCCATGTGACTTGACTACGTGAATTTTAAATTTTATTTAATATTAATTTAAATTTTAGTTCAGATATATTTTGGATATTATATGTAGATATTCATCCTGGGTTATTATATGTTATATATATTATAAATATATCACACAAAATATAATTTACTTGTTTTATATATATAAAATATATATATAAAATATATATAAAACAACTTGTCTATTTCAAATTACACATGAACTTTATGGACACCCAGTATAATACACAGAAAAAATATATCTGAATACAACTTCAGTCTTTTTTTTTCTTTTTTTTATTATTATTAAATGATAACTGTATACATTAATGCAAACATGGGGTACAGTGTAGTGTTTTCATATACAATTTGAAATATTTTCATCAGGCTCGGCGCCTATAGCTCAACCGGCTAAGGCGCCAGCCACGTACACCTAAGGTGGCGGGTTCAAATCCCCAGCCCGGGCCTGCCGAACAACAATGATGGCTGCAACCAAAAAATAGCCGAGCGTTGTGGCGGGCACCTGTGGTCCCAGCTACTTGGGAGGCAGAGGCAGGAGACTCGCTAGAGCCCAGGAGTTGGAGGTTGCTGTGAGCTGTAATGCCACGGCACTCTACCCAGGGGGACAGCTTGAGGCTCTGTCTCATTAAAAAAAAAAAAAAAAAAAGAAATATTTTCATCAAACTGGTTAACATAGACTTTGTGTCATTTACTTAGTTATCGAGAACTTCAGTCTTAAAAAAGGGTTGCAAAATAAAAGAAGTTTTTTATATAAATATTAATTTTACATATATACATTAATATAATACTAAATTACAGTCAACCATCTTCATCGCGGGTTCAGTACCTGGGGATTCAAACAAACACAGATGGAAAATATTTAGAAAAAAATAAATAATTAAAAAGTTAATATAATGATGAAATAATGGAAACAGACTAACAGAAGTTAGGATCGCATTATATTAGATATCTTAAGAGATGATTTCAATTATATAGGAGGACGTGCTTAGGTTATGTACAAATACCACATCATCTTATATAAGGGATCAAAGATGGGTAAACTGTGCGATGGTCAGGGTTTTTAGAATTGATTCTAAATGAATACTGAAGAAACTGCATAGCCTTTGTTCACATTTTGCTGTGGTTTTCTCCAATGACCTTTTATTTTTATTCTACAATCCAAATCAGTCTTCTCTGTTGCATTTTAATTTCCTCTTAAGCTCTTTTAATCTGTGTCACTCTTCAGTCAGTTTTTGTATTTCATGACTTGGTCACTTTAAAAAAAATGCAATTAGTTGTATTTCTTTTTTTTTTCTCTCTTTTTATTATTATTATTATTATTTTATTAAATGATAGCTGTGTACATTAATGCAAACATGGGTTACAGTGTAGTGTCTTCACACACATTTTGACATACTTTCATCAAGCTGGTTCACATAAATTTCATGTTATTTGCATAGTCATTGTGTCAAAACCTTAACATCCTAGTTCTAGAAAGGTTCACTTGTACCCTTGTTAGACAGTGGGTGGTGGGAGGAGGGTAACCGGAAAGATCACCTCTTGTCCTCCTTGATGCTCCTTTCTTAATGTCCCTTCTGGTTCCCCATCTGAGGAGATAGGGTCCTAAAATCTTAAAGAGAAAGTGGAAAACAACCACTCTTAGCTATTTCTTTCTGCCAAAAAGGGGCATTGGCCTGCCTATCAGGGACTCTCCTCAGGTTCCCTACTCTAAAGGTGTTTCAGGGGGTCAGAAGCTTCTGGACATTTGGTCAGCAGATTTCATCAGTATTTGCGGAAATCTTTGCATCAACATCATCTGAACATGGAACTGTGGAAGACACAAACTTAACAATGAATTTGAATAGGCAGTGTCCAAACATCAAGAAAAGGATAATCATAATTATAGACCTAATGAAAGGATATAGAAACAAATGTTTCCCTAAATCAGGTATTGCCAAGGCAGATGCCAAGGCACGACACTGTTTTAAGGTTTGGAATAAATATGGTTATGTTATATATCATTTCAATGCACATTTCTTGCTTTATTTTTTTTGCTAATTAATTATTACTTGCTGTTTATTTTATATTTATTTTATATGTATTAGATGAAAATCAAATTTGAGTGGTTTTCTTATTTGAGTTTAAAATGGGTCGTAAAGCAGACAATTTGCAGTATCAACAATGCATTTGGCTGAGGAACTGCTAACAATTATACAGTGCAGTGTTGGCTTCAGAAGTTTTGCAAAGACGATGAGAGCCAAGATTAGGAGCATAGTGACTGGCCATCAGACGTTGTCAATGACCAATGAGCAGCAATCACTGAAGCTGATTCTCTGACAACTATGAGAAGTTTCTGAAGCACTCACATCAACCCTTCTATGATCATTTGGCATTTGAAGCAAATGCCATGTGCTACAGTTTTGAAGCAAACATTTTTCTTAAGTTGTTGTCTGGAAGGTTGTATCCAGCATGCTGCTGTCTTTCTTACAAAGACTATTACTCCCAAACTTGTAATACTGAAGTATGGATAAGAGAGTTAAAGAAAATGCAAGGCCTAGAAGAAATAAAGTAGGCTTTCAGCTCCAATAGACAATTTTCAAGGGCCATTTAGTAATATCAATAACTGCTTAGAGTATGGCTGCCCATTCATTTATTGAAGAATTGCTAAGCTGGAGTCTCATTTTACTGCTTATTCATGTGTTCTCCTAAGTAGCCAAAGTGATGCTGATGTTACATACATAAAACTGGTCTTCGATGGACAGCTACAGAGATTTTTGTCTGGAAAGCTTACTTTTCAAAAGGGATGCTACTAATGGAAAAATGACAAAGGGAAGAAAGCCAGAGAATAGTGTAGGCAGCACCTCTAGAACATATTTTTGAGTATGTTACTTGAGACCAGGATCTGTTATCTAGGGTGGGTTTTATCAATTACTCAAAGGTCACCACTTGTAATAATCAGTCTTCTAAGCCACAGATCTATTAATCTGCTGCCAATTTATTCACTTACAAATGAGCTACAGTTATTCCCTATTATCCAGAACAGCTCCTTCTTCACATCTAGATATTTGAGAAAACAATTTAATTCTTTTACTCATTTATTCAAAAAATATTTATTGAGTGTTGCCAGGGTTCTGTGTGAAATAATGAAGATTCCAGGGAACAAGGCAAAGTCCCTGGCCCTTCTTACAGCATTTAATTCTTTCATAAATGCAGATAAGTAAAAATGTAATGACAATAACATTTGATAAATGCTATGTTTTTAGCATAAACTCTTACACATTTTTATACATTGGATATGTAAAAATGAAACCCTTTGCTCAACTATTTATGGTTAAAAAAATGATCTGTACCTAGATATACCCTAGGGAGATTTTGGAATGCTAAAAATCAAAACTAATAGTAACAATAAGACTAAACAAATCATTTTAATAGCTAATCTTTACTAAATGCTTGATCTGTGCTATGTGCTCCTAACCACTTTAAATGTGCACATAATCGGATTGAACTTCACAGTATGCTGAGTATTAAGTATTCTTATCATTCCCATTTCATTGATAGAAACCTAAGGATTGGAAAGCTTAAGTAAATTCCCCTTGGTCTCATCACTCATAAGAGGCTTTACCAGGACTCTAACTAATGCCTGGTTGATTCCAAAACTCATTGTTTTGATCTAGAATTACATATTACCTGCCTTAAAACTCAAAAAGGGAGAAAAGTAAAAATGGGGCAGAAGATCTCAGTTCACAGCAAGAGACAGATCAGCGTCAGATGTTTTATATTTTACTATTAATAGTAAATTCTAGAGGACAAGAGAGCAATATTGGAAAGGGTATTAGCAGCATTCATTTTAATGAAGGTTATTTCTGCAAAAAAGGGAATGTTTCCATTTTGTCTTTATTCTCATTTATTTTAATTCATAAAATTGATCCTTTAATGAAATGGTGCTTGTAACTCTGATCTTTTTCCAGATCTACATAAGCTGACCACAGGAATTAAAGGGGATTATTTAAAAGGGAAGCTTCAGACAGTGTGTCCTTATAAAGTGAGACCAACAGGTAGTTAGACAATTTGTAAGACTTGGTGATATAATCAGATTGGTAACAAATGGCCTTGTGCACTTGGCTAATAAGAACAGTTATAGTTAGGTAATCCTTGTCTGTGCCCAAATCAATGTCTTTTAGTTTTGCCATTATCCCAGATGATTTTGAATATACAGACCCAGAGTGAAGGAATGTGAAGCTAATGATAAGATTCTCCCCTTTGTCTGAACAATGACTACCTCAAACATATTCTAATTTTTCCTAGTTAAATTCATGCTAAGAAATAAAATAACATGTTCATCCTTCTCTTATATGTCCTATTCTTTCTTATGATATATTCTTAATATATGTCAACCTGTATGTATTTACAAAAACAATACATGTTATAATTTATAACAGTATATATCTATTACGATTTCTGATTTAAAGAGATTTTTCCTATTTAATCATTCAATTTGTTATTTAATCAGATTTAACCCAACATGTACTGTAGGTTTACTATGCTAAGTACTACATTCTGGAATTCTAGGAAGGCACAGTGACAATGGATGCATTCCTAGGCATCTTTTCTTTTCTTTTTTTTTTTTTTTTTTGAGACAGAGCCTCAAGCTTTCCCCCTGGGTAGAGTGCCATGGCATCACAGCTCACAGCAACCTCCAACTCCTGGGCTCAAATGAGTCTCCTGCCTCAGCCTCCCAAGTAGCTGGGACCACAGGCACCCACCACAACGCCTGGCTATTTGTGGTTGCAGCCATCATTGTTGTTTTGGCCGGGCCCAGGCTGGATTCGAACCCACCACCTTAGGTGTATATGGCTGGCACTTTAGCCACTTGAGCCATAGGCACCAAGCCCCTAGGCATCTTTTCAAATAACCCTAAAATTCATATCGAAAAGAATCTGAGGGATTTGATGTATTTTTGAAAGAAGTAGGTGGGAGTATTTTGTCCCTGTGATATACCACTGGTATCTAAATGGTTGGAAAAATCAATATTGAGAAAATGGCCATATTGCCAAAAGCGATGTATATACTCAGTTCAATTTCTATATATCAGCATCAATTTTCTCAGAATTAGAAAAGGGAATCCTTTGCTAATGAAATTCAAATATTCATATGAAACCCCAAAAGAAACTGAATAACCAAAGCAATCCCAGGTGATAAGAACAAAACAGGAGGTGTCACAGTATTTGACTTCAAATTATACTACAAGGAGATAGTAACAAAAACAGCATGGTACTAGTATGAAAATAGATGTATAGACATGTAAAATAGAGAACACAGAAATAAATTCATATAACTGTAACTAATCTGATCTTTGATGAAGTAGATAAAAACATACACAGGAGAATGGACATGCTATTCAATAAGGGGTGCTAGGAAAATTAGCCATATGCAGAAAAATAAAATTATATTCATATTGCCCACTGTACAGAGAAATTTGCTCATGATCAATTGACACATAAATATAATACTTGAAACTATAAAAATTCTAGATGAAAACTTAGGAAAAGTTTTCCTGGACATTAGCCAAGGCAAAGAATTCATAACTAAGTTCTCAAAGGCAACTGCAACAAAAAATAGACAAATGGGACTTAATTACACAGAAAACTTCTGCACAGCAAAAGAAATAATCAACAGAGTAAATAGCCTACAGAATAGGAGAAAATATTTGCAAACTGTGCATCCGACAAAGGACTAATAACCAGAATCTACAGGGAACTGAAACAATTCAATAAGATAAAACAATCTCATTAAAAAGTGGGCAAAGTATATGAAAAGACATTTTTCAAAAGAAGATATACAAATAGCCAAAAAACATAAGAAAAAATGTTCAATACCACTGATCATCAGAGAAATGCAAATTAATACCACACTGAGATACAACCTCACACCAGTCACAGTGGCTGCTATTAAAAAGTTAAGAAACAATAGATGTTGGCGAGGATGCCCAGAAAAGGAAATACTTTGTATTCTATTAGTGACAAAGCAAATTAATATAATCTATGTGGAAAATAATATGATGATTTCTCAAAGAACTAAAAATAGAGTTACCATTTGATCCAGCAATCTCATTCCTGGGTATCTATCTACTCAAAGAAAAACAAAAAACATTATGTCAAAAATGTATCTGTTTATTGTAGCACTATTCACAATCACAGAGATACAAAATCAATCTAAGTGTTCATCAACAAATGATTAGATAAAGAAAATGTGATATATAAATGTATGTGTGTGTATATGCATATATATACACATACATGTATGTGCAAAATTGTCATTTTCAGCAACACACATGGAACTAGAGGCCATTATCTTAAGAGAAATAACTCAAAGAAATCTAATAGAACATGTTCTTACTTATCAATGGGAGTTAAATCAGATGTTCAAATGGACATAGAGGAAATAATAATAGATATTGGAGACTCAGAAAGGTGGGAGGAGGGGAGAAGGGTGAGGGATGATAAATTACCTAATGGTTACAATGTATACTCTTCAGCTTGGTGGTCATTACACCACAAGCTCAGACTTGACCACTACACAATATATTCATATGACAAAACTGCACTTGTGCTCACTAAAACTATAACAAATTTAAAAAGAGAAACAAATGATGTAATAGCCACATAGCAAAAACAAAAGTCCATGGACAACATTTGCAGCAGAGTACAAGAAGGTGAGATCAAAACACCAGTAGCCACAAGATCTGTGTGGATTATCAGCATCTGTGCAGCAAAGATCAAAGAAAACCAATGGAAGAGTGAGGATGTGTAGTAAGAGAATCACCGGAGAGCTGAAGGTATTCCCTGGAAGGCACAGTGGGCCAACTTGAGAATAGTTGCTGAAAACAGATGGGGTTTTTATCTACTTCTGTCAGAAATTGAGTGCAAGTGACACACTGTAAGATCTGTAGGGACCTAGTGCATTCTCAAAACTGAAGAGATTGAATACTCTTCTATAAAAATACCACACACTGAAAGACAACTATTAGAGAATAAATCTAGAACTGGACAAAAATAATGGAGTTTAAAAAAAAATAAAAATGGTCCAGCTAAAAGTGGGGGAGGAGCATAAAACAGAACCAGGAAATTTCAGAAAGCATGCCCATATGTTTGACACTACCCAAGACAACAGAAGAAGGATCCCTGTGAAGTTAGAAAAACTATCTGGGGCCTGACTTTCAAGTTTAGAGAAGCTAATATAAAAATGAACAGCAGAAAAGTAATGAGGCCACTTTTTTTAGCCAAAGTACTCAATACTACTATGAAATCAATATATAATCAACTACACACTCATATGAATGGCAAAACATAACTATAGTCCAGAAAGTAGAAGGGAACAGAGAGAGGGCAGGGAAAAGGTATATGGGAGGAGGGAGAGTATTTGGGGGGACCTTACCTAATGTGCATGATGCAATGGTACATTTCAAAACTATTAAGAAATGAGTATAATTGTGATGGATGTGTTACTTAATTCAATGTAAGCAATTCACATTGTGTATCAAAGCAGTACCCTGAACCCCATAAATGCATCAATGTACAAATTTATGATTTAATTAAAAAAGTAATGAGTCCAAAACCCACACAGTTAGTATTTAAGAAAATAGCAGAAAGAGGAGCATACAATCCTTTAAGAAGATAAAAACAACCCAAAAAAGGTTGAAATAGTATGAGAAGGTGAAATAAGAATTATAATTGTTAAAATGTTCCTAAAAACAATTGAAAGCCCATATTTAAAGAGTACTCTGTACCTAAGAATTATGATCCAGAATAGATAGCATCAAAATTTTTGAATAAATATATGGATTTTAAAAATGGAAAACAAATCTGAGCCATTTAAGTAAAAATTGCATATATCTTAAAGGGAAAATTAGATGAAATTTGCATTATACTTTTTAATAGTAATGCCTTGTTCAAAAGAAAAACAAGTAATATTTTAATATTAAAAAATGAAATTGTATGGCAAGTATTATACAGTAAAATGTACTTTCAAATATAAGAGACGTGGCTCAGGGCCTGTGGCTCAAGTGGCTAAGGCACCAGCCACATACACCTAAGTTGGTGGGTTCGAATCCAGCCTGGGCCCGCCAAACAACAATGATGGCTGCAACCAAAAAAAAAAATAGACATTGTGGCAGGCGCCTGTAGTCCCAGCTACTTGGGAGACAGAGGCAGGAGACTCTCTTGAGCCTAGGAGTTGGAGGTTGCTGTGAGCTGTGATGCCATGGCACTGTACCGAGGGGCACAGCTTAAGGCTCT
>CAUYTI010116784.1:0-12196 GCA_963575145.1 Galago senegalensis
AACTGAGAAAATGACATGAAGGCTGTGTTGACCAGTTTGATGGAAGTATTTCAGAATGCATGTGAAAACCCCACACTGTACCCCAGAAGAGTATCAATGTACATAGTTAACATTCAATAAAAAAAATAAATAAATAAATAAAATAAAATAAAATAAAATAAAATAATAGTGTGAACAAGTTATTTGGGGAATTAAGGGAAATGCTTAGAAAAAGTAAAAGAAAATGTAAAAGTCAGGCCTGGTGGCTCCTGCTTGTAATCCCAGCACTGTGGAAGGCTGAGGTGGGAGGACTGCTTGAGCTCAGGAGTTTGAGGCTTGTCTGAGTAAGAGTGAGACCCCAACTCATGAAAAAAATGGAAAAACCCAGCTGGGCACAACCGCGAGTACTTGTAATCCCAGCAACTTCAGAGGCTGAGGCAGCAGGCTGCCCATAGCCTCAGTCTGAGGTTGCAGTGAGATACATCATTGTGCTCTGCTCAGGGCATAGGATAGAACTCTATCTCCACCAAAAAAAAAAGAATGAAAAGAAAAGAAAATGTAAAAAGTTATAATTGAAAATTGAGACTAGGCATATAGAAGTTACAAATACAGAGGTTACAAGGAGAAAATGCTGCTTTTTATCATATAACTTTTTAGACATGAGCAAGTATTTTCTAAATTAAATGAAGTAAATTTAAAATAAAATCTATGCATATACCACAATTTATTAACCCATTCTTGAGTTGATGATCACTTGGGTTGATTCTACCATCTTGTTAATTGTGAATTGAGCTGTGAAAAACATTTTAGTGCATATACGCTATGATGAAATGATTTTTTTTTTCCTTCTGGGTACTTAGTAATGGGAATGCAAGATAAAATTAAACATTTTCTTGTAGCTTTTGGAGGATTTTCCATACTTTTTTTCAAATAGGCTGTATTAATTTGCAATCCTACTGTGGATATGTGTACCATGGAATACTATTCAGTTATAAAAATAATAGAAACTTTACACGTTTTGTCTTAGCCTGGATGGAGTTGAAGAACATTCTCCTTAGTGGAGTATCACAAAAATGTAAAAGCAAGTATCCAATGTTCTCAATACTAATACAAAACTGGTTGACAAACAACTACACACTCACATGAGAGAAAAGCACCATTAAACTCAAGAGGGTAGAGGAGAAAGGTAGAAGGGCAAGGGAAGGAAGGAGGAGGAGTAGTGAACTCTCAACTGATGGGCACAGTGTGAAAGGGCATAGGCCCTGGATGAAGGGCTCAACTACAACTTGGACTTTACCTAACAAATGCAACAATGGAACCTAATTTTTTCTACCCTCATATTAATCTGAAATTAAAAGAAAAATTAGTGGAAAAAACTCAAGCAACAACAAAAACAATAACCACAACAAAAAGAAAACATTGGAACTTATAAATGTCACCCTAGCAAGATTTTACATTGTTTGACATTCAACAAATCTAACTTTTCTAATTGCTGCATTCAGTTTTTCATAGATGGAAATGATCTATCTATGGGATCGATCTCCTCATTCTCTATATATTAAAGAGGGAACTTTCCAACGATATTTCAGTCTGTGTGTGTTTGTGACTTTTTTTGGTATTTTCCTCTCCCTAATTTAATTCTGTCCCTTTCTAATGATGTTTACATACACAGTCTTCAAAGTCCACTCTCATAGGATTGTTAGAAGATAACACACAGATGAAATACTGCTGTCTGTTTCTCAAACAGAAATTCCATTCAAGTGAAAACCCTTTTATCATTGAAATAGAGTGATCTTCTGATTTGTGGATGTTTCAGAATCTCTTGGCTAAATTCTGAAAAATAACTAAAAAGTCTCTAAATAATTTTCTCATATTTGCAGAAAAGTTGTAATTATACCTTCATAAAATCAGTGAAGTCACATGCATCCCTCTATGTTTTCATGTTAATGAATTATCATTTGAGAAGGGTTTTGTCACTCAGACTCTCAAATTACCTAACATAAGTGCTCAAAATTTTTTCGGGCAGAGTTGAGCTCAAGGTCAAATCAGATGGTTGCTACCAAAACACTTGACCTAAAACACATATTGAGACATTTAGTTAATTTTGGGATAATAATCAAACAGCCATGCTGAACTGACTTCAAATTCAATAATGAATTTCTTGAAGGTGATAAGAAATAGATGAATAGGAAGATGCTCAGAAGAATGCACACGACATATGTTGTATTATCTGTTTTCAAGAAACTTTCGAGATCGGGATTATGACAATATAGACACTATGGATTTTCACTCCTCTCTGTAATTTGCTTTTTCTTTCTGTCTAAGAAGTTCTTTCTGTCCGGCAAATTCTCATTTATTTTTCAAAAGAGTTTGAATATCATTTTATCTATGAAAGCCGACTGTGATGAAGAGGGTGCCCTCTAGGGTGACATAGTGAGACTCTGTCTCAAAACAAAAAATCGTTTAAATATATTATGTCATCAATATGAGGATTAGGTCCTCTAGGTCCTTAGCCTTTTATACATATTTCCTACCATCTTCTGAATTTTTATATTTTAATATTATATATGTAGATAAATGATAGACAGATGTCGATGTGTGTGGGTAGATAAATGGTATGCTATATCTATATGTACAATGAGGTCATGCTATGTGCGTCAGATATTGTGTCTTATCCATTTGTGCATTCCTAGTTCATGACACAAAACAGTTCATATAATAATCTTAATAGACAAGTGTTGAATAAAATTAAATTAAAAGTAATTGGATGATACAGAGATTAAGTTTCCATCATTCCATCAAGAAATCTTTTGGCTCAGCACCTGTAGCACAGTGGTTAGGGCACCAGCCATATGCACCAAAGCTGGTGGGTTTGAACCTTGCCCGGGCCAGCTAAACAACAATGACAACTGGAACAATTAGAAAAAAAATAGCTGGGTGTTGTGGTGGGTGCCTGTAGTCCTAGCTACATGGGAGGCTAAGGGAGAAGAATCACTTAAGGCCTAGATTTGGAGGTTGCTGTCAGCTGTGATGCCATGGCACTCTACCCAAGATGACATAGTGAGACTCTGTCTCAAAAAAAATATATATCCTTTAAATATATTATGTTTAAACATATATTATTAAATATATGTTAATCTTAGTAAATGTAAAAAGTTGCAGAAAGAATTTGAAGTGACAGGTTGTCATGATTAAACAACACAGATATTTCATCAGTTGGACATATCTTTCTCTGCAGCAAACAAAAAAATCTTTGGACTGATTTACCACTGTTTCAAAACTAATCATGAAAATATACTCTCAAGTCTTGATCTATCCCAAAGCATTTTAATATCCATTATTTTACTTGATTAAATTGGCTTGATATGCACAACAAGACTGTGACAGGTTAAGCCAACCTTATTTTCTCAATTTATAAATCTAAAATTAAATAACTTTTCTTAAATTTCAAAACACGTTAGCGGCAGTCTCTCTGCACTCCATCTTTCTATCTTTCTCTGATTTGTAATTTTCCAATAAATAAAAGAATGATCTTAATACGGTTTCTCAATTTTTCCCTGTTTTCAAATAAGTCTACGGAAACATTTCACAGAAAACTGGCAGAGTTGTTCAGCCTACAACAATATTCATTAGGCAGTCATGAATCCCTTTAAGCCATATACTCCTTTCAATATACTTAATGTTTCTTGATAAGAAGTAGCAATCTTCTTTTTGATAAGTGCAGGTTCTTGGTACATACCCACTAACTTGCCATAAGTCTTTTTAACATATTAATTACAACTGAATACTTTCAATATTTGTGAATCAATCTGATGAAAATCTGATTTGTTTTTAAAGCTTTTCAAGTGATTTTAACCTGTTGCCAGAGTTGGTAGATGTCAGAATATAGTAGAATGGTGGTTCTCAGTCTTGACTATGTATTACAATTACCTTGGAATCTTTAAAAACTGTCCCCATAGGTGGCACTCAGGTATTGTAGTTTTACTATTTCCCAAGTGATTCCAATACACCTCTAAGTTGAGAACCAAGGCAACAGAAGAGAACAATTGCCTTGATTACTTTGACTTACCACCATGGGAGGACTCCATTATGTCATTTGTGGCATTACATGCTTATCCCTTTTGGCAAGATGGCTATTAGTATGACATGGAAGATCCCTTTATCCTTGCTCTTTTCTTTAAAAACCTCAAATTCTTGTTTTGCCCGTTGAGTGGTACTCAGTTGTCTGTCGTCGGATGTTGGCTTTCTTCGAGAGCTAGCTCTTTCTGTCTTCCCAGCACTGTAGCACTCTGCAAAGACACTGCAGACTAATTAATTAGCTCCGCTAAGCCCAAGATAGGGAAAGCTGCCCTCCATCTACCTTGTGCCTGCTTGTCCCGGCTGAGCCGTCTTTCTCAGTCTAATGTCCCATAAGAAGCACTACAACTAAAGGTGTCCGCACCGAGCACCCAGAATTATAAATTATGCCTCCATTCCACACTGTCAGTCTTCTGCATCGTGAAGAGACACATTTATTGGAACAGATCCTTATGTGGCACCAGTTATTGTCACAAACTGGAAACAGGTCCCATAACTGTATGCTGGTCAACCAGTCAAGATTATTAGCAAAATCACTTACTCCCTGATTACATCTTTTACCTTTGTCTATAATCCTCTGCCTATTGACTGCTGGTCTTTTCTTGTGCTTGATTTTCATTTTTATCCATCAATAGTAGTACGTTTTCAGACTAAGTATCGTAAAACCTTAAAAATTGCTTAGAATTTTCCCATACCTCACGCTTGCCTACACTGAGAGTTAATGCGGGAAAGCCATTACTGGGGCAATGAACATCAGGCCCGAATGATGTTGCTAATTAGCAGATTCAGATGCTGGTAAGAAAGTCACTTTTTTCTTTACTACTGCAATGATTGGGAGGGAATTAGAGCAGTTATTCCCAACAGAACCACATCTTACTTTTATTGCTCTCACTCTTTATCAGTCTGGCTCTGCTGCTAATCTGATGTTCTTATTTTACATGGAGAAGATTAATTATATCTCATATATACAGACGCTTTCAGTTAAAGTTCTGACTTTTAAATAACTGTGGTGACATATGTTGTTTTATTTCCAACTTCCCTCCTGACATCCCTCTGTGGTCACTGTACATAATAGACACTGCAGACTATCTGCCTCATGTTTTAACCTATATTCAATCCTCCTACCTCATACACTCTACACCTCCTTGCCCAGTTCTTCTTGTTACACTTTCCAAAATTTACAAGAGGGTTATTGCCTCATAGTAAGTCAAGGCAAAACCAACATGTCTTTCCTGCTCAAACTCTGAAGTCTCTCAAGTACTTGTAACTTCAAGGACAGAAGCTAATTATTGACTGAATCCCTCCACGGAGATTTCCTTTTAACAACAACAAACCACCCCAAACAAAAAAGGACAAATAAACTAAAAACACAAAACCACTCATTTAAGGCCTCTCCTGCTGCTCCTTAAGCTGCACAATTCAATTTGAAAACCTAATCAAGCCCCCATGCTGAGGACAGTCCTGAGACAGCGCAAACAGCAGAGGCAGACCCCTGCTCTGCCAGGTTCTTAAAACGGGGAGTCTTTTCTAGGCCTTGAAGGTTACTGTCGAGGAGGGGGAACAACCCCTGACTAAGATTTATGGTTCATTTCCACCATTCTGGGATGAAGAAAAGCTGAAATGTCCCACAACGTATGACTCCTAGGGGTCAATTCTAGGGGAGAGAGTACACGTTTGAATGTACATGTCCCTTTCTCTAAAGTTAAACGTCATCAGCATTATTTCTTGTTGAGTTAATATTTTTCAGACATCTTAAGATTCACATAAAATAGTTATTTTTTAAACTTCTTTGGTAGTATACGACTTTCCATTATTCTGACATTTTAAATGTTTAGTATTTTTTATTAAAAATTTTTATAATTAGTCATCAGTCAGGTTGAAGTACTCATGGTAACGATTATGTCTTCTCATTATTATTGTCTACAGTTTATTAAAATATGTTGGCTGGGTGTTGTGGCTCACACCTGTAATCATAGCACTCTGAGCGACTGAGACAGGAGGACTGCTTGAGGTCAGGAGTTTGAGACCAGCTTGAACAAAGCGATAACCTATCTCTACTAAAAATAGAAAAAATTACCCAGGCATAGTGGTGTGCAACTACAGTCCCATCTATTTAAGGGACACTGAAGTAGATAGATTGAGCCCAGGAGTTGGAGGTTGTTGTGAGCTAACCTGAGACCATAACTCTAGCCAGAGTGACAGAGGGAGACTCTGTCTTTAAAAAAAACAAAACAAAAACTCCTGCAACTCTTTGAGTACAGGATTAACCAAAGCTGGCCTATTCACCACATCTTCTGTAGTAGATTGAATGGAGACCTCCAAGCAACTGCTTATATCCTACCTCTTAGAACCTGTGAATGTGACCTTATTTGGAAAAAAGTCTTTGCAGATGTAATTACATTGGCATACATAGGTGAGCATTAAATATAATGATGTGTCTGTATAAGAGACACATGACACTGACACACGTGAAGAAGGAAGTAGATGTGATGGTGGAGGCAGAGACTAAAGGTATGCAGTCACAAGCCAAGGAACACCCAGACTCACCTGAAGCTGGATAAAGCAGGTGCAGATTCTGCCTCAAAGCCTCCAAGGAAAGTACAGTCCTGCTGACACCTTAAGTTCGGACTTCTGGACTCCAGAACTAGGCGAGGATGCATTTCGTTTGTTTTAAGACACAACTTTGTGATGCTTTGTTATAGCAGCCCTAGAAAATTAATATACCTCCCCATTTCTTAGTAAGTCTGTATAATCCATTCTATAATTTTATATCATATAATGTACTTTGTGATGATGTTATTATAATAAATAACTATAGGTAAATAGGAACCAAGCCAGACTGAAAGTTCTACATTAAGAACGGCTGCCTTAGTAGTACAAGACTGGAACAGAGATTCAGAGTGAAAGGGAAGTATCAGAGTTTGAGGTAAGTAAAACAACGATATAACAGCATGTCGGGCTTTGATGCTGTGTGGAAATGAAGACTGTTTATTCTCAGGGTTCTTCCTTCTCAAACAAAGCATGTAGAAACCTTGGCAATGAAATTGTACAGTGTGTAATCATGGTTTGTCCTCGAATATCACCTTTACTTAAACATTTAGAAGAAAAATAAAAAACAGTGCAGTTGGTAAATGAGTTGGTAGGTGTGTGTCAAAATAGAAAAACATAGTATGATATTGGAGGTGCAATTTACATAATTTTAAAAAATGTATAGCATGAGACCTTGTTCGTGGCATGACTGTGAGTGAATGAATGGAACTAAGGAGAGCAGGTTTGTGTTAGGGATCACATCCATGCAGAAAGGATGGGGCTCTCCTCTACCATCAGTAGAAACTCCTCAAGAGAAAACACGAAGAAATCTGATTAGAGAACAACAGGCAATATTGATAGCAACAGCTTCAACAATAGTAGATACTATTTATCTATCACTTACTATGTAGCAAATCCCATTCTGAATGCTCAGATAATATGTTTAATGTATTTTTGTTAAGAGCGTATTAGGTAGGTCTTATTGTGACTGATATTAAGGAGGAGGAAGTCGATGATTAGAGAGTTAAGGTTACACAGGAAGGGGGGCAGGATTTAATCCTAAATATGACTGAATTTAAAGTCCTTCTCTTAATCAATATGTTATATTGCAAAGATGCTTGAGAACCTTGTTTTATAATTTAATGCTGTAATTATATACTGATTTAGAAAATGAGTGCTAGATATCAGCAGATTAACAAGAAAATAGAAATTTATGGCTAGTAAAACCTTGTTTTAAATGATACTTTGTCTTATGTGACAAGGTATCATTATTCATCCATTTAAAAAAAATACTTATAGTACATACATTGAATGAACTTGAAACTTGGAAAAAATGTACAGTGCCAAACTTTTTGTGTTTGTCCCATGTATGTAATAGAATCAGGATGTATCCTTCTGATCAGTAAAATAGACATTTGTTTTATTCTAGGAAGGAATTTCTTTTTCTTTAGTCAGATTTAACTGATTTCTTGAAGAAAAGTTGATAAAGAAATTTTTTTCCCTCTTTAGGTCTGTGATAAGATTGTCCCAGAAGGCATAGAAAGCCCTAGAGCCTTTTCCAGAGGGAGAATGTGGGTTGAGGTGAGCTGTCTGTGTTTTAGGGTTTCCGGGAGCCAAGATGTAAGGGATTGAGCTCTTAAGGTCAGGTATAGATAACATGCAATATATATACTGTTATCTGTGTGTCTGTAGCAAAATTCTATTAACTGTTAACAACTATCCACACGTGTGTCATGGCAGTTAGGAAACCATCTGTACTCACCCTTGAAGGAAATTATTTAATAGGGGCAACTCAAAAGCAGTTACTTTTTCACTTATTGTTAAAATGTTACCTTTACCCTACAGGGACAGATTCTGTTTTTCTTAAAGTAGTGCTATCTAGCAAATTACTGACAGTTGCTGTCATTAGGGAAAAGGTCAGCAAATTTGGATTTGCATAATTCATCATATGTTCAATAACTCTGAAAAATTTCACCATAAGATTATTGACTGCCACTGTGTGATATAAACACCGTTCATCATTATTAACCTTTTATTTCAAAATATTGTTATGAGCATATCATGTTTCAAGGTTTTATTTTATAAAATTAACTATGCTGTGAATATGAACTACTTTCTGCCCATGTGAGTTCTGAGTCTTGAATCTAATTTCCTAAGTGCCCTCCTGCATACTCTCCCCATAAAGAAAAATTTCTTTAAAGTAATATATACGTTACTATTTCCAAGTTTTCTTTTCTTTTTTTTTTTTCTTAAGACAGAGTCTTCACTCTGTTTCTCCAAGCTAGAGTGCTGTAGCATCAACCTAGCTGGCAGCAACCTCAAACTCCTGGGTTCAAGCAATCCTCCTGCCTCAGCCTCCAATGTAGCTGGGACTACAGGTACCTGCCATAATGCCTGTTGTAGGGGATGCCAAGAGCCAGATGACATCTGAGCAAGAAGATCTGCAGCTGAGGGGTGAACCTCATCTGTAGATGTTCCTTGTGGAAGAAGAGCCCGAGCCTTCAGCATGTAGTCATTGTTATTTACTCCCCTCACCTGTATTGTTCTGTCTCAATAAAAGGCCAGTGTGGAGGTTGCTCAGGGCTACCCTGCAAAGAAGGTCTAAGCCTGCCTCCCTCAAGCTTGCACTTCTAATTCTCATCATGCCTGCCTTCCTGTTGTAATCGAGACCAGGGTCTTAGGGGCCCAATGGGTCATGCCATTTGGTGTAAGTCAACAGGATGCAGCAGGACACAACAAGATACCAGGGACATGGACCACCAGGCACTTTCCCCAAAGGAGAAAGTGACACTGGGATGTAGGTGAAGCCTTTGGTAGATAGTGGGGGAGAGTCCAAAGGGAAACTCCACTCAGGGCAAGTGGGACCTGATGGACAATGTAAAAGCAAGGGAATCTCCCACGAAATAAGTGAGGTGTTTTTTAACTTCTTTTATTTCAAACTATTTGTGGAAAAACAGTATAATTCAGTTCAATGCCATGGGAGCACTCTGCCAGCTTGGTTAGACCTGTGGTGCCTCAGCATAAAACTGAGGAAATTAAACCAGACCAATGGATGACAATGGAGAATAATTAGATTAAGAGTTAAACCACCTTTGTGCTAGGGAACTCCATTTGAAAAAAGAGTCTGGAATCAGCAAAGATTCCGCTGGAAAAGCAGTTTAAGCAGGAAAAACCCCACTACGGAGGAATTGTGAAGGGTGGTACCCCTGAAGGGACTTCGAGTAACAGCCTTTGAGAGGAATTGTGAAGGGCAGAACCATTAGTCCACAAGTCTTTTGAGATCTGTGAAGCGAGGACTTAGGACCACAAGTAGCAAAGCCTTTGGTATATCGAGAGAAAAATCCTTGCTTGCAAAGATTGTAAGGAAAGTGTTATCTTTTGTTCATCCGTTAAGTAAATATCAAAGGAAAGTTCACATAGTTAAAGAAATAGTAAATTCTCTCAGCTGAGATTTTCTCTTTTTTTTTTTTCTTAACTTAAAAAGATCTTTGAGGGAATTACATTACAATAACAGTTTTTCCCTAGCAGGGGCTAATAGTTTACATTTGTACTGGGCTTCTTCATTTAAAGAGCCCATACCTGGAATTCAGAACTTTGTCAATTACCATACTTTGCCTAGCAAGAAAAGGGTTAGACAATAGGAAGAACTGCCCTTACCACATTAAACATTATTTTATTTGTATATAAAAAGGAGGGGAAAGGTAGCAGTCCGTATTGAATAACTGTCCTAAGTACATGCTCACTAGAGTTCTTTTCACTCTCAGAGTGGAAGTCTGGTTATGTACTACAATGGGATCAAGGTTTTGCTCATATTATTACAGAAAATCAAGAAAAGCAGTGGTTACCAGGTCACTGGATTAAGCCTCGACACTAGCAGGAAACCTTACCAGTACTTTAACTAACTTGTTTTCACTAAATTTCTTTTATTCACAGGACCCTAGCCTAGGTAATTTCATAATAGAGAAACCCTGGATCAATCTCCTCTGTGGGAACTCAAGCTGCCTCTCCCATGTCACTGTCCATCCTCAGCAGGAAGCAGTTAAGAGCGGTCAGCGTCCTTTTTCCCAAAGAGGCAGTTGGAACTTTTATGCAGAGTGGGAAGATTTATATAGGATTTCATTATTTTGGGTTGTATATTAAGCCTCAGGCAAGCTTAGAATGCATCTTCTAAACCTTGGAAGGTTATGATAACAAAGTCCTCGAACAGCAGGCTTTGCGGCAACGGTTGTTCTGGTATTGGCCAAGGTAAGAGAATTTCACTTGTTGGATTTATATGTTTCATCTGGACACCTGATTTTTACTTAAAGTTATACTACTCTTTGGAAAGGGTCTGAGTTCGGGGCAGCCCTTTCCCACCTAACTTAGCTTCAGGTGGTGCTTAATATTTCCTGTGGAAGCATCATGAGCCCTATGGGTCAGCCCATAGCACATAGTTGAGTGGTGATTAGCACAGAGGGGACAGGTTTTCCCCTATGCCTAGTTTGGCTAAGTTAGTTTCCTTTATAACCAGATTAGCTTCGTTGGTGTATTTTTGTATACTTATATGCTCTTTTGTTTTACTTAGCAGAAAGCTGGGTGAGGAGAATGGCTGAAATAACCAACAACAAATTTTCTCCCTTGACTATTCAGAAATGTCTTTAATACACTAGAGGGGGGAAATGTAGGGGACGCCAAGAGCCAGATGACATCTGAGCAAGATGATCTGCAGCTGAGGGGTGAACCTCGTCCATAGACGTTCCTTGTGGAAGAAGAGCGCAAGCCTTTAGCATGTAGTCATTGTTATTTACTCCCCTCACCTGTATTGTTCTGTCTCAATAAAAGGCTAGTGTGGAGGTTGCCGGGGCTACCCTACAAAGAAGGTCTAAGCCTGCCTCCCTCAAGCTTGCACTTCTAATCCTCACCATGCCTGGTTCCTTCCTGTGGTGATCTAGACCAGGGCCTTAGGGGCTCGACGGGTCACAACAGCCTGGCTAAGTTTTTTCTGTTTTCTTAGTGGAGACAAGGTGTTACTCAAGCTCTTATTCAAGCTTGTATCAAACTTCTGAACTCAAATGATTCTCCCCTATAGCCTCCCAAATTTTTAGGATTATAGATATGAGCCACTGCCCTGGACTGCAAGTATTCTTTTTATTTAAAAAAAAAAAATCGTAAGCCAACTCCAATAAGATTTCTGATCCCACCGAACCATTGAAACTGCTCTCCTTAAGGTCACCAATAACCTTGAAATAATTAAACCCAGGGATGTCTTTTAGTGCTCATTTTACTTGATCTGTCTATAATTTTAAACATAAGTGATTAACTTCTCCTCCTGGAAACACGTCTTTATTTTGTTTCTTAGAGACCACACATTGTATGCTTTCCCAGTCTCTTTCACTGGTACATTTATCTCACAAACTTTTAAATATTGAAATGTCCCAGTGGCTCGGCACCTATAGCTCAACCGGCTAAGGCACCAGCCACGTACACCTAAGGTGGCGGGTTCGAATCCCCAGCCCAGACCCGCCAAACAACAATGACAGCTGCAACCAAAAAATAGCCGGGCGTTGTGGCGGGCGCCTGTGGTCCCAGCTACTCGGGAGGCAGAGGCAAGAGACTCGCTTGAGTCTAGGAG
>CAUYTI010116786.1:0-13037 GCA_963575145.1 Galago senegalensis
AGCTGGGACCACAGGCGCCCGCCACAATGCCCGGCTATTTTTTGGTTGCAGCCGTCATTGTTGTTTGGCGGGTCCGGGCTGGGGATTTGAACCCGCCACCTTAGGTGTACGTGGCTGGCGCCTTAGCCGGTTGAGCTATAGGTGCCAAGCCATTTACTCCACTTTCAAATTATGTGCTCTTTTCTAGAGAATGGAAAATTATTACCACTATCAACTATTGTCAAAAAATCTGAAAGTGAGCACATTACAATTGCCTCGTTAGGCAATTCAAGTAAACAAAACCAAGTGAAATAGAATACTCCTATCATGTGATAGTCCTTATAAAACATCATGATTATCATCTACCATTTACACAGCATGAGATTACTTAAATACTATATATTAAAAACTATGACATAGAACAGAATTTCTGTGCAACAATAAAGGATGAAGTTTCCTTAATCAAGTACAGTCAAGGATATGGATGCTTTTGGCAAGGAAACAAAGCTTTTCCAATTCTCAGTGACACTAAATTCCTCAAATCTAAAAAAGGAAAAAACCTTGACTTTGTTTAGTAACGCTGTTCATCAACTTTTTCTGAAACCTCTTTCTTAGTTTAATGGGGATAAATATTCCAAAGCACAAACTAGAGATTTATAACTCCTACCACCAGGATTGAAAACATTAACCAAAACATAAGGACTATGGCTAGCTGTAATATACTGAAGTATGTTGAAATTTATTAAATACTTAGCATATTTATATAATAGATTTAATCAAATAATAAATTTTATGATCATACCAACTATAATTAACATCTTTATATTAAATCTACATATGCCCCCTAATAAAAAGATTTTCTTAATATGCTCCAAATTAAAAGCTTTCTTTCTTTTCTTTTTTTTAAAGACAGACTCTCATTTTGTCGTCCTCAGCAGAGTGCCATGGCGTCACAGCTCACAGCAACCTTAAACTTTCGGCTTAAGCAATTCTCTTGCCTCATCCTCCCAAGTAGCTGCAACTACAGGCACCTGCCACAATGCCCAGCTATTTTTAGAAACTCGTGAGCTCAGGCAATCCACCTGCCTAGGCCTCAGAGTGCTTAGGATTACAGGCATGAGCCACGGTGCCCACCTCTTTTCTTTCTTTCTTTTTTTGAGACAGAGTCTCACTCATATTATCCTGCCTAAAATGCAGTGGAATCATCATAGCTCACTGCAACCTCAAAATTTTAGGCTCAAGCCACCCTCTCACCTTGGCCTCCCAGAGTGATAATACAGGAATAAGCTACTTCACCCAGCCAAGTTTTCTTTCTCTAAATAAGTTCTGCAATTCATGCACTCACACATAGGGTGTGATATTAGATAGTAATAACATATTTTCCAAAAGTTTCTTCAGAAGTTACCATCAATAAGAGTAAAACAAAAAAAATAATAATTAAAAAAAAGAAATTAGCACCATACCAAAACTGCAGGTACCCTTCCTAGCATCTTTTAGACAAAGTCTCAGGTATCCTCCAAGCTTTGAGACCTAAGAAAGTTAAATATACCCCATATAACTACCTTAACAGACTAAAAGAAGAGTCAGTAGAGATTAAAGGGGAGCTTTTGAAAGGAAAAGGAAAACAACAAAAACAGCATATTTCCACCTCTTTAATAGTTTCTCAACCTAGACTGAGATTAGAAGTACAGAGATGGGGGCAGTGCCTGTGGCTCAATGGAGTAAGGTGCTGGCCCCATATGCCAGAGGTGGCAGGTTCAAACTCAGCCCCGGCCAAAAACTGGAAAAAAAAATAAAAGAAGTACAGAGATGGGACAAAAAAGACATTTTTTTTTTTTGAGACAGAGTTTATGTCGCCCTTGGTAGAGTGCTATGACATCACAGCTCACAACAACCTCAAACTCTTGGGCTTAAGCGATTCTCTTGTCTCAGCCTCCCAAGTAGCTGGGACTACAGGCATCCACCACAATGCCCGGTTATTTTTTGGTTGCAGCTGTCATTGTTGTTTAGCATATCCAGGCTGGGCTTGAACCTACCAACTTCGTTGTATGTGGCTGGCGCCCTACTCACTGAGCCACAGGAGCCAAGCCAAGGTAAAAAAAGAAATTTCAAAAAAATCTAACTGGGTAATTAGAAGACATAAAAATATGGCAAACAGAAGTTTCCCATAATAAGGTTTACCCTTGCTTCCACGCTATACTTCAATTGGTTATTGTGACTCACTAAATTGAATTCATGAGCCATCAATAAGTCACAATCTAAAGTTTAAAGCACTGGCTTGGAGTAACTGACAATCCTAGGAAAGTCCTTGCTTTCCTATGACAATCTAGGTTGAGAAACTATTAAAGATGTGGAAAATTGAAGACAGAATTTCTCCAGGGCAGAAAGAGCATCTTACAGGCACATACTAATCACTGTTGAATTAATACATTTTGGAATGTACCAGAAAAAGCACTTTTAAGGTAAAGACACCCCTACAAAGGAGTACTCTGGATGCCTTTAAAGCCAGGAATGGTAAAAAAAAGCTTAGGAGGTAAAAGAGTAATATCAATTTCTTTTCTGAAATAAACAAATGCTGAGCTTGGGGGTTCACATCTGTCATCCTAGCCCTCTGGGAGGCTGCAGCAGGTGGATTGCTTGAGCTCAGGAGATTGAGACCAGACTAAGACCTGGTCTCTAAAACTAGCGGGGCTTGTGGTGGGGCATCTGTAATCCTAGGACTCAGGAGGCTAACACAAGAGGATCACTTAAGCCTAAGAGTTTGAGGTTGCTTTTAGCTATGGAGCCACAGCACTCAGGCCAGGCGCTGTGGCTCATACTTGTAAACCTAGCATTCTGGGAGGCTGAGGGGGGTGGACTGCCTAAGCTAACAGGTTCCAGACCAGCCCCAGCCAGAGAGAGACCTTGTCTCTAAAAATAGCCAGGCATTGTGGTGGCTCCTGTAGTCCCAACTACTTGGGAGGCTGAGGCAAGAAAACTGCATAAGCCCAAGAGCTGGTGGTTGCTGTGAGCTCTGATGCCATAGCACTCTAACTAAGGGTGACAAAATAAGACTGTCTCCAAAAAAAAAAAAAAGCCATGGCACTCTACTAAGGGTAACAAAGTAAGACTTTCTCTCCCCAAAAAATAAATAAACAGGCTCTGTGCCTGTGGCTCAAGTGGCTAAGGCGCCAGCCACATACACCTAAGGTGGCGGGTTGGAATCCAGCCTGGGCCTGCCAAAACAACAATGATGGCTGCAACCAAAAAATAGCCAGGCGTTGTGGCAGGCACCTGTAATCCCAGCTACTTGGGAGGTGGAGGCAGGAGACTCACTTGAGCCCAGGAGTTAGAGGTTGCTGTGAGCTATGCCAGGGCACTCTACCCAGGGTGACAGCTTGAGGTTCTGTCTCAAAATAAATAAATAAATAAATAAATAAACAAACAAATGAAGTACCTAAGGAAAGGAAAATTTCACTCCTTAGTACAGGCTTAACATCCAGCAAAGGAAAAGGGAAACCTCTTATAGACATCCTATTAGTATTAAGTACAACATAGTACTCCATTACAGGTACAAAGTTAGTAAAGAGACAAAGTCCCACTGTCGTCCTCAGTAGAATGCTATAGCATCACAGCTCACAGCAACCTCCAGCTTTGGGGCTTAGGCAATTCTCTTGCCTCAGCCTCCTGAATAGCTCGGACTACAGATGCCCACCACAACATCTGGCTATTTTTTTGTTGTTGTTGCAGTTTGGCTGGGGCTGGGTTTGAACCCGCCACCCTCAGTATATAGGGCCAGTGCCCTACTCACTGAGCCACAGGCACCGCCCCAAGCTAACTTAATATTCTTAACCATTTCTTTCAAAAACATGTCAGACTCCAAATGTATAAATCCAACTTCAAATCATATAATGCAATTCGTTCTTAATCATTAGACTCCCTATATTCATTCATAAACCTTTTTTTTTTTTTTTTTTGAGACAGAGTCTCACTCTGTTGACCCAGGCTAGAGTGCCATGGCCTCGACCAAACTCGCAACCTCAAACTCCTGTGCTCAAGTAATCCTCCTGCCCTAGCCAATCACTATGTATATTTCATATGCCCTTAACTCCCCTCACCTCTTGATGGGTTCAGGAATGGGCATGTGATCATATGACCCAATTTATAATACTCAAGGCTAATAAGATTAAATCTGAGAAACTTTGTTCCAGTCATCAGAGAAACAATGTCTTTTCTACTAGATCAGTGGTTCTCAATATTCCTAATGCCACAATGTATTTTCATTGTTACAAAGGGGTCAAGACCCACAGGTTGAGAAGTGCTGTACTAGATGGAAGTACAACTTGTCACCACAAAAGGAGAGGCTGCCTAAGAATGAAGTAATCATCACATAAGAAATAAGTATCATTTGAATCACCGGGATCTAGCTCTTTCAGAAGCAAGAAACTGGTATATGACCAATAACCTGTTTTTGCTTGTGCTAAGCCAATTCAGGTTGGATTTTCTTTTTTTCCTTTTTTCTTTATTTTGCAAAGATAAAGTCTCACTCTCTTGCCCTGACTAGAGTACAGGGGTGTCAGCTAGGCTCACAGCAACCTCAAACTCCTGTGTCCAAGCAATCCTATTTCATGAGCCTCCCAAGTAGCTGGAGTTACAGGCGCCTGCCACAACATCCAGCCAATTTTTCTAGTAGAGATGGTGTCTTGATCTAGCTCAGGCTGGTCTCCAGCTCCTGAGCTCAAGGAAACCTACCACCCTGGCTTTCCAGAATGCTAGGTTACAGGCATTGAGCCACAGCATACAGCCCCCATAGATCTTTTTAATTCATGTGGGCCAGTGGCCTTGGCTCACACCTGTAATCCTAACACTCTGGGAGGCTGAAGTGGGCGGATCCCTGGAGTTCAGGAGTTCAGGACAAGCCTGAGCAAGAGTGAGACCCCCATCTCTAAAAATAGCCAGCCCTTGTGTAGAACACCTGTATTCCCAGCTACTCAGGAGGCTGAGGCAAGAAAAGCTCTTGAGCCCAAGAGTTTAAGGTTGTTGCCAGCTATGACACCAGTTTGAGGTTGTTGCCAGGTATGACGCCATGACTCTCTACCTAGGGTGACAGAGATTATGTCTCAAAAAAAAAATTTCATGTGGAATTATTACAACACGTTAAGACTTTTTTGAGACATAGTCTCACTCTGCTGCCCTGGGTAGAGTGCCATGGCATCACAACTCACAGCAAGCTCAAACTCCTGGGCTCAAGTGATTCTCTTTTTTCTGTTTTTTGTTTTTGTTTTTTGGTGACAAAGTCTCACTTTGTCACCCTTGCTAGAGTACTGTAGCATCATAGCTCACAGCAACTTCAAACTCTTCGGCTCAAGTGACCCTCTTACCTCAGCCTACCAAATAACTGGGACTACTGGCGCCCACCATGACACCCAGCTATTTTTAGAGATGAGGTCTTGCTCTTGCTCAGGCTGGTCTCAACTCCTGAGCTCAAGCAATCCACCTACCTCAGCCTCCTAGAGTGCTAGGATTACAAGCGTGAGCCAGCACAACCAGCAGCATAAGACATTCTTAATTAAATTAAATACCAATTTTTTTTTTACTGCTAAAAATTAAAAGACTTTAACAACAATGTAATAGATCTTCTCACACTTCATAATAGGAAATATTGAAGAATACCTTTTTAGCACCTCATCAAAAAGGAAAAAATAAAAAAAGAAAGCTGAAAAAAGAATACTTTTTTAAAAATCCACATATGGCAGGGTTTATATGCCTGTAATCCTATCTACATAGGAAGCTGACATGGGAGGATCACCTAGGCCCAGCAGTTCCTACCTGAGTGACTGAATGAGACCTTGTCTCTACAAAAATTAAAAAGAAAAAAAAAATCCAGTCACAAATAAGAACAGAAGCCTAAAGGCAAATAAACATATACTGGCACTCTATTTGTTTATTTTTATTTATTTTTGCAAGACAGGATCTCACTCTGTCGTTCTGGGTAAAGTGCTGTAGCATGATCATAGCTCACTGCAACCTCAAACTCTTAGGCTCATGCAATTCTCCTGCCTCAACCTCCCAAATAGCTGGGCTGCAGGTGTCTACCACCAAGGCCAGGCTAATTTTTCTTTCTTTTTTTTTTTTTGGCAGTTTTTTTTGGCCGGGGCTGGGTTTGAACCCGCCACCTCCAGTTTATGGGGCCAGCACCCTACTCCTTTGAGCCACAGGTGCTGCCCAAATTTTTCTATTTTTAATAGAGACCAGGTCCTTTTTTTTTTTTTTTTTTGAAACAGAGCCTCAAGCTATCCCTCTGGATAGAGTGCTGTGGCATCACAGCTCACAGCAACCTCCAACTCCTGGGCTCAAGCGAGTCTCCTGCCTCAGCCTCCCAAGTAGCTGGGACCACCGGCACCCACCACAAGGCCCAGCTATTTTTTGGTTGCAGCCGTCATTGTTGTCTTGGCGGGCTGTGCTGGATTTAAACCCGCCACCTTAGGTATATATGGCTGGCACCTTAGCCACTTGAGCCACAGGTGCTGAGCCTAGAGACCAGGTCTTAACCTAGCTCAAGCTGGGCTCAAACTCCTGAGCTCAAGCAATCTACCAGCCTCTGCCACCCAGGGTTCCCTGGCACTTTATTTAAACAATCTCACTAGAGAACACTTTACCTAATACATACCAAAAAGCTCCTAACTTCTAAAAGGTTATCTTTCCTGAAGAAAAGACAAAAAATAAAATGAAATGGTTAAGTTAGTATGAGTGCAATTAATTGTTGTAAGCAACAGAGATTACTGATAACTAAAAAGAGATACAAATGAAAAATGGTAAATGATTTAATATACAAATCAGCCAAATGTAAAACACAAAATTTATTTCCAAGTAACATGAAAACCAAATAAAAAATCTTTTTCTACAGACCCAATTAAAAAAAAAAAAGATTAATCTCAACAATTTCTGGATTTACTAAGAATTCATGTCTACTAAGAACCAGAAAACAAAAAAAATTTTTTTGAGATACAGTCTCACTGTTACCCCCCAGTTGAGTTCCCTAACATCATAGCTCACAGCAACATCAAATTCTTGGGCTCAAGCGATCCTCTTACCTCAGCCTCCCAAGTAGCTCAGACTACAGGGAAGTATCACAACACCCAGCTATTTTTAGAGATGGGTCTCACTCTTGCTCAGTCTGGTCTTGAACTCCTGAGCTCAAGCAATCCACAAGCCTTAGCCTCCCAGTGTGCTAGGATTACAGGGTAAACCACCATCTGGCTAAGAGCCAGAAAATTCTTAAAAGAAATTATACTGTTACGATTAGTTAAGAGTATCCATTCTTTCTGGTATCCTATAACTAACTAGAAATAGTATCATAATATGGGACTAAATATCAGGTATATACAGAAAGCTTGTTTTATATTAACACACATTCAATTAATTGCCATATTCATAGTTCTCCCAAAATCTCTATTACAGAAAATACAATAATTATTTTCTATTCAGTTTACTCACACTTTTGGTCATTTACACTGTTATGTTTCTTTAAAACCTCACCAAGTTTAAATTTGAGATACTATCCTTCAGTTTGGAAGTAATGTTTTGGTATTGTCAAGGTAAACTTAAAACTATTCAAAGCCTTTGAACGGAGTTGATTCTTAGAATTCTTCCATCTATAAAACATGAGAATTTTAACCAAATTAACAAATCAGATATCAGAATGCCAGAAATTAAGTCATTAAAAGGGAATCCAGAGAAAGAGCCAGTCGTGCAAAAGCAGGAAGTGATGTACTCTGCCATTTTGCAGATGAACTACTTAGAAACGTAAGAAGTGCCATACTAATCTGGAATCAACTCAGACTAATAGCACTCAGTATTTTCTTTCTGACAGTGGCATCAGCAGTCATCTGAAATATCCCTTAGACAGCTTTTCCTTAATAATGTATTTATCCTTAATAGTTGAGAAAAACAGGAAGATAAACAAAATGTATTTATCTAATCACAAAAACACTTCTAACCACTTTTAGGCAGACTTCCTACCAGCTATGAAAATGAAAGTTTGTTTGCAGCTGTCCTTAAGAGTACCCCTTAGTTACAGCATGCTGAAATATAGCAAGTAGTTAACTTATGATGACCTGTGTACATAAGTTTTGTAGCCTTTATTGATAATTCTTCTCTGCCTGCATCTTTCCAAGATTAGTCATTCTTTGCTGAGCACTATGCTAGGATTTACACATACTAGTATTTATAAATTGTCAACAACAAACCATAATATAGAGAACTAGACATAGCATAATTTGCCATATAGGAGAAAATTCTACACAATAAAGATTCAAATGAATAGTGTTTAAGCTAAATGATTTGAGATGAACATTAAAAGAGAATAAAGAAAGCAAAGAAAACTCCATTTTCTGAGGAAAAAATAATAAAACTTATTTAACATACCGTGTTTCCTAAATTAAAATCATAAAATAAGAAATCAAGTGCTGGTACCACTACTATCAACAACTTTAAATCCCTGTCCTTAGTTTTCTGGGAACATATTGCAGAAAAAGAGAAAAAAAATGCTTATCTTAAAAAACAAGTTTCAAAATGCAACAAATACACCAGAAAAGCTCTATTGGACAACATTTAATGACAACATAAAATGCAGATATAGCATTTGGAGGTATTGAAAAATAAGTCACTGAGTAAAACATAAACACTAAATATAACCCATTAGTAAAATATTAAGACAATTTGTATCTGTAGACATTTCAGTTATCTTCATCACTTTGTGAAAAAATTATTTAATTCTATTTAAATTCAAATATGGGACATTTTGAAATTACATACCCAGTAAATCTAAACACTTAAAAAAAAAAGTAGTGACAGTACATCAGAACTACTTCAAGACTTGAAAACTACTCTTTGGTCACAAAAAGTACTTGGCGGGTGCCGGTCCCATATACTGAGGGTGGCAGGTTCAAACCCGGCCCCCGTCAAACTGCAACAAAAAAATAGCCAGGCATTGTGGCGGGTGCCTGTAGTCCCAGCTACTCGGGAGGCTGAGGCAAGAGAATCGCCTAAGCCCAAGAGCTGGTAGTTGCTGTGAGCTATGATGCAACAGCACTCTACCGAGGGCAACAAAGTCAGACTCTGTCTCAAAAAAAGCACTTGGCAACACACTTCCAGAATGTTAAAATTTATTTCTTATCTACTAAGAACAAACCAACAAGTACTATTGTAAACCAGATACGATGATTTGCTTTAAAACTAATATGACACAAAGTAAAAGAAGTCATAAATTACTACAAACTACAGATCATATAATTAGGCAGATTAATAATAAACAAAGCATTTACTAGAGAAAGGCTTGTAACCTATCAATTTCAGAAAACTCCAATTTCAACACCACACAAAATAGTATTATCCTTAAAAATTCACAGTTGGGGGAGAAATGCCATCAGACGGCCTGTGCATGTAAGAATCGCTAATAATTCTTGGAACTACAAAAGTCATAGCAAGGAAAAAAAGAGGGAAAATAAAGAGGTACAAAATTATTTTATTAGACTTCTAACAAAAATCTCAACCTGCTCACCAAAAAACGTCAATTCAGACATCTCTCTCAAAAACAGAGGCATCAAAACTGCTGTAACACGAGAGGGATCCCTCTCAAGAGGCCATATACCCCAACAATAACAACAGGAACAAATACACTTCCCATGGACAGATCTCTGGGGAATTGTATTAAAACGGAACTGTCATCGATTTAAATCCAAAGGAAAAAGAGTAACCTTTCCAAGGGAAGCGCCATTACTTTCCTCTCCTGCTCCCCCTCCCTCCAGTGTATAGATGGGTCTGTGTATGAAGAAACTGCCTTGGACTTTTGCAGCATTGCAGTAGACTAAGAGGATGGGGAAGGGGGAAGGGTAGGGGGAGAGAAACGCTTCCATCATCCCAACAGAATAGGGACACAGATTTCCTGAGGTAGGCTAGGATCCACCCAACAGGCTACCCAGAGCAGTCTCCCTTCCCTAGAATACATAGACACTACAAAAGAGAAGGAGCGGGAGGAGCAAAAGGACCTCGCGCCTTTAAACTGGGGTGCACATCAACCCAGTCCCCCAGTGAGGGCCACACCTTCCTCGAAACAACCCTTTCCACCACCCCTTCCGGTGACCCTGAGGAAAAAGGAATGGAATTGCCTCTTGCCCCACAAAAAGGGAGGGCGCCCAGCACACCAGCTTCTTCACCCCACCCACAGAATCACAGACCCTCCCTGTCTCCCTCCCCCACCCCACCCCCACATCCCTTCTTCCACCCAGAGGCCTGAGTGGGCTGAATTTCCCCGCCCCCCTCCATGTCTCCCTTTCCCAAAGCAGAGGTGTCCTTACCCTTTCGCCGACAGTTCTGGGGCGGAGTAGGCAAGCGCAGCCCCCTGCAGCGCTCCGGTGGCCGCTACGCCCGAGGGCGAGGAGTGAGGAGGAGGGGGCCAGGCGACAGACCGCCGCCCCCCCCCCCAGAGCCCCAGCGAGCCGCCCAGCCCAAGCTCTGCGACAAGGGGCGGGGGGGGGGGGCGAGGGGACGACCGGGGTCGAGGAGGTGCCCTCAGCGCTTAGGATCGGCTAAGATGGCGCGGGGAAGTGCCGGGAGCTGCCGCCGCTGCCGCCGCCTCGGGGGAACCGGCCCGGGCCTCGGCCGCCTCCCGTCCTCACACAGCCGAGGCCCTCTCGGTCCCCCGCCGCGGCCCCCTGCGGGCGGGCCCACGCGCAGCCCTCCGCCACCACCACCACCCCTGGGAAGGGGGCGCTCACAAAGGGAAGAGAGGCCGCGGGCCGGCCGGCGGGCGGCGGGGCGGGGTCCCCGGGAGCCAGAGGCCTCAGAGGTTCGCGGGTGCCTAGTGCTCTCGGCCCGCGAAGGGCGCAGGGCGAGCGGGCCCCCTCCTCTCCCCTCAGGCAGGCGGCGGCTCCGACTCACTCTCTTTGCCACCCTCCCTCTCTCTCTCCGAGCCCTGAAGCCACAGAGCCCGGCCGCTGCCCAGGTTCCCCCCCTTTCCCCAACACCACTCCCCTCCTCCCGACCGTCATCCCTGTCTCCGATCTCGCGAGATTTCCCGCCTGACAGGCCCGACCCTGCGCGAGACACGATTACGTGCGCGCGCGCGCGCCCTCACAGGGGCGAGCGCATACTTGCTCTGAGGGGCGTTGTGCTGGTGGTCCCTGTCCAACCTGTCCTGGCTCAGCTCCCGGACCTCCTATGCGGCTGGGATGTCGGGTGCATTTATTTCACCTCGTAAATCTGAGGAAGAAGAGCTTATATGTACTGCTCCTTTTTCCCACTTCTTCTCGCCAAAGTATCTGCCCCCTATTACTGCAAAATAACTTTGTCCTGAAGTGTAGAATATCCCATTCCTACACATCTTAATTCAGCCCCTCTGCGGTATTCAGTGGTAAACTGTGTAACATAATCAGTATTCAGTTACGTTTTGAGGTTCTAATAGTTTATAGCAATTTTTGGAAAGGCTGTAAGACGTGGAAATACAGATATAAGCCGCCCTTACACGTTGGTGGTGGTAGGAAAGAGACAACCTGAAAAGTTTTTGTGAGTTTTTAGATTGAGTGATGAGAAGTTTTTGGAATAAGAGCAGCAAACTAAAGAATCCTAAGGGTCCTATGCAAGGAAAGGGTAGAGTTTTATTTTATTTCATCTCCAAACTTTTTCTTTAAGGAAAACTTAAGTAGTTCTTAAGAAGCTAAAAGCGTGCCTAAAGCGGACTCAAACTATCGTAATTGTTCAGCTCCCCAAAATGCACCTGGTGTG
Organism: Galago senegalensis; assembly: GCA_963575145.1. NCBI lineage: Eukaryota > Metazoa > Chordata > Mammalia > Primates > Galagidae > Galago > Galago senegalensis. The sequence goes on from CAUYTI010116786.1 coordinate 11,743, forward strand.
TGAGTTTTAAGAGTAAAACTTGACTTTGGGTCAGTGATTGGATGTTAACAGGAAACTAAGGAAGTAAACCTTCCTGGGATCAGAAAAACAAGCTACCTGCTTCAGTGGGGTGTACACATGATTTATTCTCCATACTACCTCTTACAGTAAGGGTCCTTCCTCTGTGACTCAGTCATTCCTCTTTCCACTTATGATGTTAAGCGCCGTCAAATGTGAACTTACCCTCAGTATAAAAAACATGCCTTGGTTTCTTCCTCTCTGGGGAGAGGGGACAAGAAAGATTACTATCTTCATTTCTCCTCCTCACAGCCAGCTTCTTGGAAAAGTTTTCTGTCTTCTTACCTCCACTGAAATTGATCTCCCCAAGGTTAAGAGTGACCTGGTTGCTATGTCTACTGAAGTCATTTAATGCTTTTCCTTCCTGTCATCTACAGCATTTGACATAATTGACACTCCTTTCATCTTAAAACGGTCTACCTTCTTGGCTTTTTCAACACCACTTACAAGTTTTATTTCTACCTTCCTGTACTAGCAGGGCCCTTCTTCCTCCACTCATCCTTAAAAGATGCCTCTCCCATTCTGTTCCTTCCTCCTGAAAGTGTTAACAGCAAGAATGTTCTCTCTTCTAGTTATTCCATACATTTGGGAGTGGAAAAAGATTCAGGTTTTTCTTATACCATTACTTTTTGATTTCTTTGTGGAAAAATTTAAACATACACAAAAGGCATACAATAGAATAATAAATTTCCATGTGTCTATCACCCAGCTTCAACTATTATCAACACTTTATCATTCTTATTTCACCTCTTTTTCCACAAGCCTTTTTCTCCACCTTGAACTTTTAAATAAACCTCTAGTAACCCATCATTATGTTTCACCCATAAACATTTCAGTATGTATCTATACCAGACTTTTATTATAACTACCACACTATCGGGACCATATTTTTCTTAATTAAGAATAATTCTCTTAATATCATTTAATACCCAGTCTATGTTAATTTTTTTCCACTAGTTTCCAAAATGCCTTTTACAGTTCATTTATCTAAATCAGGATCTGAACAAGTGCCACATTTTGCATTCCATTAATAAATATGTCCCATAAATCTCTTTTTATGTGAAACAGTTGCCCTTCCTTTTTTGCTTTTTTATTTCCCTTTTTCTTTCTTCTTCTTTTTTTTTTTACTTTTGTAATGTTTTATGTTCATTTGTTGAAGAAATCAGGTTATATCTGTAGTGTAGAATTTTCTGTGGTCTGGACTTGACAAATTGCATCCTCATGATATCATTTCACAT
>CAUYTI010116789.1:0-20364 GCA_963575145.1 Galago senegalensis
TATCTAAAGAAGATAGACGCATGGCCTACAGATATATGAAAAAATGCTCACCATCCTTAATCATCAGAGAAATGCAAATCAAAACTACTTTGAGATATCACCTAACTCCAGTAAGATTAGCCCATATCACAAAATCCCAAACCCAGAGATGCTGGCCTGGATGTGGAGAAAAGGGAACACTTCTATTCTGGTGGTGGGAATGCAAACTAATACATTACGTTCCTTTTGGAAAGATGTCTGGAGAACACTTAGCTAAAAATAGACCTGCCATTTGATCCTGCAATTCCTTTATAAGGTATATATCCAGAAGACCAAAAACCACATTACAACAAAAATATTTATATCAGAATGTTTATTGCATCCCAATTCATAATTGCCAGGTCATGGAAGAAGCCCAAGTGCCCATCGATCCACAAATGGATCAATAAACTGTGGTATATGTGCACAATGGAATACTATGCAGCCATAAAGAAAGATGGAGACTTGACGTCCTTCATATTTACATGGATGGAGCTGGAAAATGTTCTTCTTAGCAAAGTATCACAAGAATGGAAGAAAAAATATCCAATGTACACAGCCCTACTATGAAATTAATTTATATGAAAGCTATAACCTAATTATAGCCTAAGAATATTGGGAGGGGGGAGGAGTAGATGGGTAGAGGGAGGGTGATTGGAGGGATCACCTCTATGGTTTGTCTTACAAGGGTACAAGTGAATCTTTCCAAAAGTAGACTATACATGTCTTAACACAATAACTAAGAAAATGACATAAAGTCTATGTTAACCAGTTTGATGAAAATATTTCAAATTGTATATGAAAACACCACACTATATCCCATGATTGCATTAATGTACACAGCTATCATTTAATAAAAAAAAAGTGTGCTTACCCAAAAGAAAAAAGAAATAAAAAAGAAAGCTATAAATTGGTTTCATAGTAGGGCTGTGTACATTGGATACTTTTTCTTACATTCTTGAGCTACTTTGCTAAGAAGAATAAGTTCCAGCTCCATCCATGTAAACACATAAGAAGTAAGGTCTTCATCTTTCTTTAAGGTTGCATAATATTATTTGAAAATTCTGAAGTATATTTTTTCCCAAGAATGTGGCCAAGCTATCTTATCTAAGAATTAGTATGCCTGTAATTTTTATAAATTTAAATATTGTAGTATTCACTTTTTTTTGTATAGTTGTATGCATTTGACATATGTATAGATTCTTGTTACTACCACCACAAATGCAGTACAGACTCATTTAAACATCATCCTAAAAAATTTCCTCTTACTGACCCATTGTAGTCACAACCTCACCTTTCCTTACCCCTAACAAACAAAGTGATACAGCCACTCTAAAAACAATCTGACAGTTTCTCACTTTTTAATTTGACCCATAAATTATTACTGTATTTATAGAATTGTCTAGAATGAAAATATAGGATATTGATTTACCATAGAGAACACCACAGAAAGAGCCAAAATTGATAAAGTTACCATTTTTCATGCTGATACAGACTGGAGTTTATAAAGAAAGCCATCCTGGAGGTTACCCACTGTTGACACATACCTGTGACAAAGTGAATGATGAAAAAACCAGAGCTCAGAAGTCCGTGAAATCATCTTCTTTATATATTCTCTTACAGGGGCTATCTCTCCCAACTGATGTCTTTAGCTTGAATTCAATCCAAATGCCACCTTCTGTGGATATATGGTTCCCCCAGCTCTGTGTAATGCTCTTTCTCCATGCAAACCAGGGCAATTACTCACAATGTGTAAGGCGGGCATTGATTTGGGGATAATAAACTCCCCAGGAATGTTCTGTCATTTCCTCTTAACTCCAGCCAACAATCCAAAACTCTTGTATCCTCATTTTTACTTTTCCCTACATCATCTTTTTTGTTTGTTTCTTTTTTGTCTTTTGAGCTTACTGTTCTCTGTGTATCTCTCACAAAGGTTTATAAGCTAACTTTTGGAAGTATTAGAACCACCCATAGTCTGTTGCCTTGAAATTGAAAATTAACTTTCCAGAAGCTCATGCATCTAACTCTTATTATATCCATCAGATTGGAAGTGAATGGAGAAAAACACCATGAAAAGGGCTGTGACTATCAAAGAAAACGTCTTCCATTATACGACAGGTTGGACCATGCGACCTTGAAAGGGCTTTCCAATTCTTAATGATAATTCTTGGAAACTACAACCCAGGCGAGGATGTGTTAATTTACTGACTGAAATCTGCTGTGCCACCTCCCCACATCACTTGGCCTGTGTAGACCGAACCCTAGTGAGTTTAACAAGCATTTAGCTGCTTGTTAAAATCAAGCTTCTGGAACGTTAATTAATGATTGACTTGTCAGTAGTTTTATTTTATTTGAGACTCTGACTTTTCATTTGAGGGCAAATTATGCTCATCAGTTGGCAAAACCTCTTCCGTGGTTGTCTGATGGCAGTCTTTTATGTAGCACATTTTTATGACATGTCAAATTGACATGGTGATCACATCTCCATGGCTTGGTCTACATGTACCTTAGAATTTCTACTTTTCTCAAGACTCTTCTCCCTTGATATAAAGTGTAATTCAGGAAAACATGAGATGACAGGAAAAGAAAAAATCATGCAGAAGTTTGGTTAAACACATAAATGTGAAATTAGCATTAAAGTGTGCAGGTGATAGGAAAAAAGAAAATTAACCTCATGTGGCCTGATTGTGAAGAAAACTGTCACTTTTGAGCCCATAATGAAATCACCATCAGGCAGGTGCCAACATGCACATTCACAAACACAAGCAACACATATTAAGTGAAGATTTGGCTAAAGCATTATTTTTAAATCAAGGAAAAACAAATATGTTTGCCGTAATCATTTCTACCCAGCATTATTTCAGAAGGACTAACTAGCACATTAAAAAAAAAAGTAGGAGGTTTATAAAGGATCAAATCCCCTTAGATTTGTTTAAACAAGATATAATTGAATCCATAGAAAAGTCAAAAAAGTCTACAATAAATTGTTGAACTCGAGAAAGTTTATAAACATTGCTAGAATCAAAACTAACATACTGCAACATACTGTGGTTAGTTGCTTACTCTATGACAGCAACATGTACATAATTAAAATGTCATTTGTCATACACTAATTAAATACATTACAAAGTTTAACAAAGTATATGTAAGATAACCATGGAGCATATTTTTTAACCTTCTGGAAAGACATAAAAAATAAGTCATTCTTCCCATGAATATGAATTGCATTTGCATCCCAAAGGAGAGTAATTGGAATAGAAGCATAGTCAGGCATACCTGGAAAACTGCCTTCTAAAGTCTACCAAATTAGCAATAATACGTTCAGACCCAGGAAACAACTGAGAAAAGAAAGAGAGCGCCCTGTGTCTTTAAACATGCAAATAACCGAAGAGTCTCCATTGTTAAACAGACAGAAAAAATGAATAAATAAATAAACCAATAGGAGATACATTCATGAACAGTAAGATTGTATTTCCGATACTTCACCCACATTGATCTGTAGATTTGTATAATCAATACAATCCCAAAGTCTTAATAGTATTGTGCATGGAGTTTGACACAGAAGTTCCAAATTTACACAACAAAGCAGAGATCTGACTAAATCACACTGGAAAAATAGAAAGTAGAAAATATTCTTTTCTAGACATCAAAACTTAGAAATATGGTCATTAAGACTGTGTGACAGTAACACAAATGTAGACAAATATTTCAGTATAAATTTGAGTAATAAGGAATTCCAGAATAGTGAGAAAAAAAGAAATAACCAATAAATACTGATAAAAAATTGGTTATCCCTGTAGAAAATAATGAAATTTCTTAGCACTAAATTTAAAAACTCATTTTCTGTAGATTAGAGTCCCAATAATGAAAGTCAAAACTATAAATGAATTAGAATACAATATAAGAGAATGTCTTTTAGACCTTAGAATAGGAAATGATTTTTCATGCAAGACATAAAAATATTAACCAAAAAGAAAAATATTAATATATTCAATTACATTACCAGTAAGAACATCCACTCATCAGACGGTATCTTAAAGACAATGAAGGAAAAACAACTCAAGTGTTGGAAAAATTAATTTATAACACGTCTAAAGTGGAAAAAGTTTAGGATCTAGAATAAATAAAGTAGTCCCCAAAAAAATCACAAATAAAAACAAATTATAAAAAGAGAAATAAGCACTATGTTAAAGGGAAAAATAGTAGATAGGTAAGAATAATTAATCTTCTCCATTATTAAATGCCAATTAATACTGTAACAAGATACCATTTCACCTATCCTATTGGACACAAAAGAAATAACTGAAAATTTAACATATTTCTAAATATTTAATATGTGGAGCACCTGATTCAAGATATCCAGGTTAAAACGACACTGACTTTTGAGACACTCTATATACTGCTATTAGGTATGTAGACTGTGTAATCACTTGGAAAATTACCAGCATTATCTGCTAAGTTTAACATGACTTCCCTATGAGCTTGCTGTTCCCCTTCTTGAGGCATACTGTTCAAAAATTCATTGATATGTGCCTCAAAAGACATGACCAATAAAGTTCTTGGTAACAATTTTGATAATAGTGAAATCGTTGAAAAATTTGAAACTGCATCAGTAGGAATTATGGTATTTTCATAGTATTTCAATGCTACAGTATAGTATGCCATTGAAAAAATGAACTGTAGCCATACACATCACCGTAGATAAATCTCACAAGCATAATAAATTTAAAAGCATATTGGAATTAAATATAGAAATGCTTTCCATTAAGCATGGCTTCAATGTTAGAAATAACTGAAAGATGCCTCCAGGTGTGTATATGTATGCTCATGCATGGGCATGTGTGTGTGTGTGTGTGTGTGTGTGTGTCTACACTTTGAAGCAGTTCTTACAGACAAATAATAGAGATAAGGGGAGGATTCTCCACTAAGATTGTTAGAGCTTGACACCCCACCATCTAGGTTAGGCACACACATACCCCCATGGATATAATTAATGTGGAAGTGCAATATTTGTCTATCAAAAAATATTCTTGGAAAAGATATTGCAATATAAGTAATTTATACTTTAATATGAAATTGTATTACCTATCTTTCTCTGTGATGTTTGTATTGCAAAACTTATTTCTAAGTGTACAGAGCTTTACAATTCTCCACACGCGTGTGCACACATACTCGTTTTCTCAATTGGTCATTACAGCTCTGCCTTGAAGGACCACCACCCTGTCGCAGAACACAGGACTCTGAGACTCACAAGTGTATGGTTGAATGTGGGAAACAGGAAACCTGCAAATATCACTGACAAACAAACACATTTCCAAACTCTTAAACAATACCATTATCTTTTTCATGATTATCTATCATCTAATCCTTATACATTAGTTCTCTTTCCATTAGTAAGTTAATAAAGACACTTGAACCTTCAAATTATGCCTTGGCCAACACCATTTCGCCATTTCATGGTCCTCTTGTAAACTTAACAATGACCTGGGACACTGGGTTTTGCAGATACTATGATTCTGATTTTCCTGGGAAACTGAGATCCATTGTAATTAACTGATCAAATCTATAGTACTCTATATTATTTTAGCTGGATTATTTTTCTACTATATTTACATGTTTATAGTTTGAGATTATCCTTCAGAACTCTTTTGCTTTCAAATTCCAGAATATATTTTAAACAAGAAGTGGATTTGTGGCTTCTGTACCAAAACCAAGGGAAAAGCATTCTCCCTATCCCTTGCCTCTGCTTACCTCAGCTTAACATCATCATTCTCATCACCAATTCCTCCATGTTGGTGGAACCCAGAGCCCCAATACCTTTTAATCTCTCACCACTTCCCCTATGCACCCAAACACCCTCTCCCCTTAAACCAGGGGTCCTCAGACTTATTAAACATGAGGCCAGTTCACTGTCCCTCAGACCATTGGAGGGCTGAACTGTGGGCCCTGGGACGAGTCGGCTGCTAAGCAGGACAGAGGTGGCAAAAACACCTGGTGGGCCAGATAAATGTCCTAGGCAGGCCGCACATGGCCTACAGGCCATAGTTTGAGGACGCCTGCTTAAACTCTTTCTTAACAGTTCCTGGAGACAGCAAAAGCTATACTTTTCTCTAGCTTGCCTTCCTTGCTCACAGCTATCTCCAAAGGGGATAGAGATAGATCTCTTCCATGAAGAAGAAGAAAGGTGGGGCTAGAGCTCTGTCCTCTACACCTCATGGTTAGCCCTTCCATTTCAGGTAGGGTGACAGGATCAACGTCATTCAGTGATCTACTCAATGTCACACAATGAATAACTTAAACATGGTGAGGTTTTAGTTCTCTTGCATCACATATCAATATTTTATTAATACTAATATCTCGTGAAAAGTTTTAGGAAGGCTCCTTATTCATCCCAAGTTTGGTGCCTACTATTCTTTTAAAATAACAGCCAACTATTTGGGCAGCTTGGATAACTGACACAAGCACTACCTTCACTGGTTCATTAGGAAAGTCCTTTTGATCAGGGAGGATGCAGATTGACACAAACAGTAACACGGTCTCCCTAGACTCTACCACAGTAGCACTGGTTTCCACAAGCACTGTTCACTAGCAAGTTTTGGACAAGGCAGCACTCTCCAGCAGACAGACAGATTAACTCCCAGTGGTAGCTATAATTTTCTTAATGATAAAACCCTTTGGGGGCTAATTTACACATCATCTGTTTTTGGCACTGGAATCCTTTCTAAACATTTCAAAGGGTGTGCTCATACTAACACGACACCTGAAGCAATACTTTGCAAATGTCTGCTATTCAGGAAGAAGATCATTATAATGAATTAAATGCAAGTCACAGCTGTACGCATTGAGAAAACAAGCAGCATATATTTATTAAGGACTGTCTTAATGTTCAGACCAATTCTGTGAAAACGAAAGAAACAAAGATAATACTCCTCCTGGCTAGTTAGAAAAAAATGACTAGCTTATAAAGAATTGCTCTAAGTTGAATTCTGTAGCACTTGGCACAGATCATGTGCACGCTAAGGGATTGGTAGAGAAGGAGTTGGAATCTGAAGTGGACCTTGAATAAAGGATTCAATAGATGGAGAAAGGGGAGCAAGGAATACACAGTAATTCAAGAGGTAACATGCCTGGCGATTGTGCTGAGGGAAGGGGGCCCTAAATTATCTTGATCTGCTGCTGCTCATGTTATTGAACCCGTCTCATATGCCAGAGGAAGAAAAGGATGAGGAAGATTTCTATCTTCAAGGGTCTCTCTTCCTTTCTAAGGAGATAACAAAAGAAATAATTATACAAAGCTGAAAAATATGAGACAAATAGTGATTTGGTTGGTTGAGATTCAGAGTTACTGGGAATTTCTTAATAAAATAGATACCTGGGACTCACATAAGTGTTTCTAATTCAGTGAGGCTGGGACTGGCCAAATCGACTAGGAAGGTAAACTTTATACCGGGAAGGAGGCCGCAAAGTGCATGGCAAGGAAGGAACAGACCAGAAAAGCATAAAGAAGAATGGCCAGGCTCTGTATCTGATAAAAATTGCAGAAAGTCAGTGTCATTAATTCAAATCGTAGGAGAGAAAGCAATGATCCCCTTGTTAGGCAGTTAAGAGGTAGGGCTGATTGCAGATGGGTAGGACAATGTATTCAGATACATTGGAGTTTGAAGAAACCAGATTTTCAGGGCAATCATCACATGACTCAGCTCTTCAATATCTTTGTAGACACAGTATTAGAAAAGAAGAGGGAATGATTTAGTATTAAGCCCAAGAGGAAGAGAATGAGCAAAAAAAAATCAAGAGAATTCTTGCTAAAGTTGGATGAAGGCTCTGAAATAAGTTTAGTCCAAGCAGGAATCAATAAAGGCAATCATGTACAATCAACACTTATGTGGATTTAAGTCATGTGATTCAAGAGCTTAAAATAGAGTTGAATTAGACCAGATGGCAGCTTTCAGAGCAACATCGTAGGTGCAAGAATGCTTTACTTAAAGGAGATTTCACTGAGGTGTTACTGGCAGACAGAGCATTTTATAGCAAGTGAGGCAGGATTCAAAGTAAATCACAGCTGAAGGTAGAAGTGGGTGTAACGTAAGCAAGGCTTTATGGAGAGGTATAAGTGCTTCTACTTATATATATGCAGCACTGAAGAGACAAAAAAAATCACTTGAAGGTTTTCTGTCAGGCTGAGATTCACTTTTCCCATTCACAGGCAATTTACTTTGAGCTGAATCTTGAAAAGAACATCTTGACATCTACCAAGGGGGTTAACCTTTTAGGAAGCTTTTCAATATTTATACCTCAGCACACGTGATAAGTTTTCCCCTTTCAGGATAAGTCCTGCATCTGTACCCAACGCCCTCCCACAGCACTGCCCTTACTCACATCTGCATGTAGTAGTAGACACTTTCTTCTTTGTACCTTTCCTTCAGTTAGGGGAATTTGATCCCACTTTGCTCATATTCCAGGCAAGGGAGACCCAAGTTAGCAGATTTTGATTGAAATGTCATTGATTCAATAGATCATTTGGGGAAATATTAACGTCTTTTCATTGTTGAATTCTCCATCCAAGAAAACAGTATAACTTTCCATTTATTTAGATCTTTTAAAATTTCTTTCAGTAATGTTTTGTAGTCTCTCTGTCAAATTCAGCACTAGGTATTTCATATTTGAAGTTTCTGTAAGTGCCACTTGTTACTTTAATGCCTAATCATGAATTCCTAGTATATTGAAATACAGTTGAGTTTTGTAGATTGATCTTCTTCTAAACTAACAGTTCTTTAAACTCCCGTCTTACTAGCCATTTGTAGATCCCACAGGATTTTGGTGACAATATCATCTACAAATAAACAGAATGCTCATCTTTTTCAATTTGAAAGCCTTTTATTTTCTTTTCACATCAGTTGCACTGGCTAAAATCTTAAGTTTCATATTGAACAAATGTAGTTAAAGTAGATACCTTTGCTTCTGATCTTAAATTTGACATTGAGTGTAAAGTTAGCTGTTAATTGTTCCACCCTCTATCAAGTTGGGGATATATTCTTTTCTTTAAGTTCTATGTTTCTTTAGAACCAGGAATGGATATTGGATGCATTAAGGTTTTTTTTTAATTTATTGATATCATCTTGGTTTTTTTAAAATCTGTTAGTGTGATGAAATATGCCTATTTATTTTTAAATATTAAACCAACAATGGATGTCTTGTATAAACACTATTTTATTGTGCTGTATTATGTGTTGTAAAATTCAATTTCCTAAATATCTGTACAGAAATTTTCTATCTATATTAATGATAATACTGAACCTGTAGTTTTCTTTGCTTGTAATGTAATTGTGGGTTTTGGTACCAGTATAACATAGCTTCAAAGAATCAGCTGGAAATTAGTTTCTCTTCTTCAGCTTTTGAAAGAGTTCATATAGAATGGTGTTATTGTTCATGTAAGAATTTGATACAATTTGCAATGAAGTCATCTGAGCTTGGAGTTTTCTACACAGGAAAGTTGTTTTAAAAAATATGCTTAACATTTGTAGGCTAATCATGTTATCTGTTTCTTCTTTAGTAAAGTTGGACAGTTTATATTTTACAAGGAATTTGTTCATTTCTTCTAAATTATAGAATTTACTGCCATAAAATTATTAGTAATATTCTCCTTCTCATTGCTGATATTGATAATTTTTCTTCTTCTTTTTTTATCTGATTTTTTTATTGTGTAAGGTTCATTGAGGGTAGAAAGAATTAGGTTACACTGATTGCCTTATTAGGTAAAGTCCCACCTATAATTGTGTCCTGCCCCCAAGAGGTGTGGTGTATACCTTAAGTCCCCATCCCCCTCTCTGATGCCCTCTCCCTGTTCCCTCATTCCCCCACCTTGAATTGATCTGAGTTTTCTGATATGAAGCCACTAGACGATCTAATACATACCCTCATGGGAGAAAAACTCAGATCAATTCTTCTTCATTTTTTTATGATCAGTGTGACAGAAAGAGTATCATTGTATTGACTTTTGTTCAAAGACTAGCTTTTATTAAGTTTCTCTTATCTTTTTCTGTTTTTATTTCATTGATTTTAGTTCTCATCTTTACTATTCTTATTTTTATCCCTTTTTTTCCTGCTTTCTTTGGTTTTAATTTGATATTCTGTTTCCTTTTTTTCTTTCTGGTGGAAGTTGAGATTATTGATTTATAACATTTTCTCTTTTTCAGTAAAGGCATTTGGTGATATACATTTTCTTCAAAGTACTGCTTTAGCTGTAATTAAAAGTTCAAATATGATTTTTTATTAGAACTAAAGTATTTTAGCAAACAGTAGGGAAAAAGAATGTAGAGTAAAGAATGTATTCAACAAATGATGCTGGGAAAATTGGATAACCACATGTAAAAGACTAAAATTGGACCCATACCTTTCACTACTTACAAAAGTTGACTCCAGATTGATACAAGATTGAAATCTAAGACACAAAAGGACAACAATCTTGGACAACAGTGTGGGAAAAGCTCTGGATGGTGTTGGACTGGTGAAACATTTTACAACAAAGACTTCAGCAGCCATATAGCAACAACAATGAAAATAAACAAATGGAACTCAGTTAAGCTGAAAAACTTCTGTACAGTTAAGGACACAACATAAGCAAAAAGACAACCTTCAGAATGGGAAAAGATATTTGCATGATATGAATTTGACAAAGAGTTGATAACTAGGCTGGGTGCAGTGGCTCACACCTGTAATCCTAACACTCTGGGGGGGGGGGGTCAAGGAAGATGGATTGCCTGAGCTCATGAATTTGAGACTTCTATCTCTAAAAATTGCCAGGCGTTGTGGTGGTGCCTGTAGTCCCAGCTACTTGGGAGGCTGAGGCAAGAGAATCACTTGAGCCCAAGACGTTGAGGTTGCTGTGAGCTATAATGCAATGGCAATCTACTGAGGGTGAGAAAGTGAGACTCTGTCTCAAAATTTTAAAAAAGTTCAAATTACTCAACAGAAATGAATAGAACCTTCCTTGAGAAAGGTAGATGAATGGCTAACAAATATTTGAAAAAATTCTCATTGTCCTTGATCATCAGAGAAATGCAAATCAAAACCACCATGAGATATTATCTGACTCCAGTGACAATCACTCACATCACAAAGTCTCAAAGCTGCAGATACTGGCACAAATGCGAAGACAAGGCAACACTTTTACACAGTTGGTGAGACTGCAAATTAATGCAACATCTTTGGAAAGAAGTATGGAGAATTCTCAGAGAACTCAAATTAGACCTCCCATTTGATCCTGCAATCCCATTACTAGGCATCTACTCAGAAGGAAAAAAAATGATCATTTTATCATAAGGACATTTGCATTAGATTGTTTATTGCAGCTCAATTTACAATCACCAGATGTGGAAACAACCTAAATGCTGACCAACTCAGGAGTGGATTAACAAGCTGTGGTATATGTATACCATGGAATACTTTTGTATAAACCTGGATGGAGTTGAAACAAATTCTTAGTAAATTTTCACAAGAATGGAGAAGCAATTGTCCAATATATAGAAGCTAGTAGATGATCTAATACATACCCACATAAGAGAAAAAATCAAATCAATTCCAGGTGGAGGGTGCAGAAATGAGCCTGGGGGAGGAGGAAAGGGAGTGAGATGGGTGTATTCCCACTTAATAGGCACAATGTTAAGGTGTGACACAATTATAAGAGAGACTTTACCTAACAAATCCAAACAGTATAACCTAATTCTTTGTAACCTCAATCAATAAAATTAAAAAATTTAAAAAAATTAAAAATAAAAAAGAATCAAATTTATAATTTAGTAAGTATTTTATGTTGTCCAGATATTTTCACAATTTCAAGAGGCTTCTTATATTAATTTAATTCCATTTTGGTAAGATAGTATTGTATTATTTGTATACTTTGAAATTTACCAGATCTTTAAATTTATCAAAACATCTTCTATGCCCAGAATATAGCCTATTTTACTAAAAATTCCATGTATTCTTGAAAAGAATGTGTACTATGCTGGTTTTGGATGGAGTGTCTTATAAATATCAGTTATGTCAAAGGGTTGAGAGTATTCAAATCTTCAATAAAAATATTATTTTTTTGCCTGTTATTCATTTGAGTATAAAGAAACTGTTTTCATGACAGCATTTAGAACATTTATACTTAATGGGCTATTATATAGTTAAGCAGATCTAAAATCTTGTTATTGGTTTTCTATTTTATCTGATTTTATTCAATATTTCCTCTTTTGCATTATTTTGAATTACTCAAATATTATTAACAATCCCATTTTATCACCTTTGTTTGCTTGTTAAGTGTATTTTTGTGTGTTTTCAATAATTATTTTGCAGTCTATAGATTATAATTTTAACCCATTAAATCTTACTCTCAAAGTAACAAACATAGATAGGAAAAGGGGATATTCATACTAATTCTACAGACAATAAAAATTAAATCATCTCAAAATATGTGTAGATCTATATGCAGATAAACACAAGTCACTGCTTTGAAAATTTAAAAATTTAAATTGATTTTATATTTGAGTTCTTTGTTGTGTTCCATTAACACAACAAAGATCAGGATTAAAATCTCCTATCACTTATAATATGGTTTGGAGTGAATCATTTGGCCTATTTGTAACTTTTATTTACTTATCTGTCATAGGACCAGGCAAGCAGTTAATGTTTAATGAACTATGTCTATTTTTGTGCCAATACCATACTGTTTGGGTCACTATAGCCTTGTAATATAGTTTAAAGTCTGATATTGTGATACCTCCAGCTTTGTTCTTTTGTTTAAGATTGCTTTGGTTAGTAAAGGCTACTTTCTGGTTCCAAACAAAGCATAGAATTATTAATATTTTTTCTATATCTGTTAAACATGATTTAGTATTTTCATGGGGATTGCACTGAATGTATAAATCACTTTGAAAAGTATGGACATTTTAACAATGTGGATTCTACCAATTCATGAGCATGATATGCTTTTCTATTTGTGTTATCTACAATTTTTTTCTTTAGCATTTTATACATCACCTTATAGAGATCTTTCATCTCTTGATTAAGTATATTTCTAGCTAATGCATTTCCTTTGTAGCTATTGCAAAAGGTATTGAGCCTTCTATTCTCCGCTTGACTGTTATTAATATATAGAAATTCTACTGATTTGTGTACACTGATTTTGTAACCTAAAAGACTTTGCTGAACTTTTTTTTTTTCTTTATCAATTCCAGGAGTCTCTTGGTGGAGTCTTGGGGATTTTCTAAATATAAAATCATATTACTTTCCAAAACAATAATGTAACCTCCTCTTTCCTGATGAGAATTCTCTTTTTTCTTTCTCTTGCTTGATAGCTCTGATTAAGACTTCCAAGACTACACTGAATAGAAGTGATGACAGGGGCACCCTTGTCTTATTCCAGTTCTTAGAAGGAATGTTTTCCCCATTTAGTATGATGTTGGCTATGGATGTGTCATATATGGCTCTTTTAATTTTAGGATCTGTTCCTTCTATGCCTAGTATGTTGAGGGCTTTTGCCATGAAGAGGTGTGGAATTTTGTAAAATGCACATACAGCCAACTTATCTTTGACAAAGCAGACAACAAAATACACAGGGAGGAAGAAGCCCTATTTAATTAATAATTCTAGGAAAATTGTATAGCCACATACAGAAGAATGAAACAGGATTCATATCTCTCACCACTCACAAAAATTAATTCAAGATGGATAAAGATGTAAGAGATGAAACTTTAAGAATTCTAGAAGAAAATATAAGAAAAACACTTCTAAATATCAGTCTTGGCAAAGAAGTTATTACTAAGATCCCAGTGGCAATTACAGCTATAACAAAATAAATAAATGAGACTTGATTAAATTAAAACGCTCTGCACAGCAAAGGAAATAATTAATAGAACAAATAGACAACCTACAGAATGGCAGAAAATATCCACAAGCTATTCATGCAAGAAAGGGCTAATAACCAGAATCTACAAAGAACTCAAGCAAAAAAAAAACGGCCCCATTGAAAAGTGGGCAAAAAATAAAAATGAAGCTTTTGGAAAGAACATAGACAAATGGCCAATGAAAATATTTTTTAAATTTCTCAATGTCATTAATCACCAGGGAAATGCAAATTAAAAATGAGATATCACTTTACCCAAGTTAGAATGGCTTTTATTAAAAAGTCCAAAAACTATAGATGCTGACATAGGTGCACGCAGAGAAAAAGAAACATTTGTGCAATATTGATAAGACTGCAAATTAATACAACTTCCTTAGAATCAGTAGAATTGATGAGTGAAAAAAAAATACAACCTCCACAGAAACAGTATGGAGATTCCTCAAAGAACTAAAAACAGATCTACCAATCAATCCAGCAATCCTACTACTAGGTATTTACCCAAAGGAAAATAAGTAATTTTATTCAAAAGACACATGTAGCGCAATTCACGATTGCAAAGATGTGGAATCAATCCAAGTTTCCATTCATCAACACTTGAATGAATTAACAAAATGTGGTATATATACACCATGGAATATTATTTAGCCAATACTAGTATAGCCATAAAAAGGGATGAGTTGACGCCTTCTGCAACAATTTATATGGAATTGGAGATCACTATCCTGAGTGAAGTTTCTAAAGCTGCAGTCCCCACCCTCCAAGGTAAATACTGGTCTGTGGGCTATTAGGAATTGGGCCACACAGAAGGAGATTATGGGCCAGCAAAATTCATCTGTATTTACAAACTCCCCTTCACTTCCTGGAGCTCTACCTTCTGTCAGATCAGTGGTCAAATTAGATTCTTCTAGGAGGGAGTGTGAAGCCTACTGTAACTGCACGTGCAAGGAATCTAGGTTGCATACTCCTTACCGTGCACTCCTTTGAGAATCCAGTGCCTAATAATCTGAGGTGGAGCTGAAGGGATGATTCCAGCACTGGGGAGCAGCTGCAAATATATGGATGGGTTGGAACTATCTATTTGCAGGAAAACACATTCAGGTCTCCACTTATTCTGCATTATAGTGAGTTGTATAATTATATTATTATATATGACAATGTAATAATAACAGATAAAGTATACAGTAAAAATAATGCACTTGAATCATCCCTCAACTATCTCCCTACCCCTCAGTCTGTGGAAAAATTATCTTCCATGAAACCAGTTCCTGTGCCAAAAACTTTGGGAATTGCTGATCTACAGAATGGAAAAACAATTAACATATTGTAACTAACTGGTGTGCACACATTTACACAGAGGGAAGTAAAACACAGAAGCAATAAAGAGGGGATGGACAAAAACCTACCTAAAAGACACAAAGAATACTAACTGGGTGATGGGCACCCTTACAGCCCTGACTCAACAATTACAAAAGCAATCAATGTAACCAGAAACATTTGGACTGCAATAGTATTTTGAAATTTAAAAAAAACTAAGTTGAGAAATATACAATGATGTAGTTGTAATTCATGGATTGTAATAATCAATATGGTTAAGATGTCAGTTCTTTCCTAATTGATTTATTGATTCAATATAATTCCAACCAAAATCTCAGCATGCTTTCTGTAGATATTGAAAAATAGATTCCAAAATGCACATAAATAAGCAATGGTACTTAAGATAGGCCAGAGATTTTGAAAAAGAGGAACAAAATTGGAGGGCTCAGACAACTTGCTCTCAAGGATTACTATAAAGCTTCATTAATCAATAGGATAGACATAGATTAATGAAACATAAAGGAAAGTGCAGAAACAGATCCACACACAGGTAAACCGATTTTGAAAAATACTCAAAGACAATTAAATGGAAAAAAAGATAGTGACACTGAAAATATTGGCGATCCATACGCTTAAAAAATCATGAAGTTAAATATGATAAATAAAAAAAATCCATACCAACAGGTAAACTACAGAGCCACCCAAAAGAGACAGTTTAAAATAACCAGTGATAAAAAGTACAGAACTCTGAAAACAGTGACAATTAAAACTGAGATTTGGCTTTTCCAGAGAAGTAATAGAAGTTAGTAGACTTTGGAAAAAACTAGTTTACTGAGGTGACGGTCAATCTAGAACAGGGGTCCTCAAACGTTTTAAACACGGGGCCAGTTCACTGTCCCTCAGACTGTTGGAGGGCCAGACTGTGGGCCCCAAGACGAGTTGGCTGCTAAGCAGAACAAAAGCAACAGAGGCAAAAACACCTGGTGGGCCAGATAAATGTCCTAGGCAGCTGTATGTGGCCCACGGGCCATAGTTTGAGGACACCAGAATGTATATGCAGTAATACTATATTGTAAGCATCAAAGAGAAATATAAACAACTTTATATGAATAAAATTTAAGGAAATGTGCCAAACGTACTAAAGAGAGAAACTTCTACAGGATATATGAGGTCAGACAATTTAGTTCCCAAACAAATTCTAGAAAAAGTACTACATACCTTTTTGCTGAATATCACTGCTGTCACCTTCAAAGTACTCCCTTTGGCCATCTGGTGACCATAGTGGTATTCAACAATGAAGTATAGGACACTTTTTCTAGAATGATTTGGGGAACATAAACGTCTGACCTGTACTTTGGGCTGAAAGAACATAATTCCAGATGGAAGATCAGAAGTTTAAAAAAAGAATGAAGAGAAAATAAAATAAAGAAGTAAATATATAGGTAACATAAACACATATTGGCGAGGACAGAGATAATAATAGTCATACAGGAATAAATTTTATATATATTTAACTGTAATACTTAGATAACATGTGGATGAGAAATTCAGTGATTAGAGAAAACATGTTTTAACATCCTTATATTTTTAGGAAGAAATTACAATAATTATAGTTTTTAACTCTAATAAGTTAAAGATGTTTTTGTAAATTTTTCACCATAAACATATAAATAATACAATTATAGGATATAACTTATAAAACTTTGGAGCAAAATAATCTTTAAATAAACACTAGCAATGAGAAGTATAGAACTATACAAAAATGGCAAAATCATGTTCACATAAACAAATTAGTACTTATATATCAATAGACTAAATGTTTTATAGTGGAAATCAAATTAAGACATATTTATAGGCAATTAAAATGTACATCCACAAATCATATGTGCAACAAAAGGGAGAAAGCTAAAGGAGAAAAAATCATGTGTCTATCCTTCTATTAGACAATAGAAACATATAGGCAAAGAGGTAAAAGAGTTCACACACATATCATACATTGCCAAAAAAAGAAAAACATTTGAAACATCCATCAATGTAATAAAACATAGACTCAAAATATATTAATAGAAGAATTAGGAAAAGTTCTAAAAGTCTACTATCATGCTAGGAAATTTTAAGTAATTAATAGATCAATCAGAAAGGATACGGAGGATTTGTACTGCACATTAGCAAAATTGATCTAAGGGGCATATATAGAACCACACACCCAGTACCCTCAGAGAACACGTACTTCTCAAGCACACATGGAACATTTATAAACATTAGCCACACGCTTGGCTGTGAAGCAAGTTTCAACAAATTTAAGATGATTGATATAATAAAAAATCATTGCCACAATGCACTTAACTTAGAAATCAGTAACAGAAAGCTAAACAGACAAACCACATATATTTGGAAGGTAGGACACACATTTAATATAATCCAGAGGTCAAAATAAATATAATAATGGAATTTATCCACACCCTAAAATCATGGGATACAATTAGTAATACGAATTAATACAGTCATGCTTCGGTATCCATGGAGTATTGGTTCTAGTACCATTCTTCCCATACCAAAATTGACAGATGTTCAAGTCAGTCCTATAATAAGTAGTATTTGCCTACAATCTACATGTCTTCCCCCATACTTTGAATAATATTCAGATTACTTGTAATATGTTATACAAGGTAAATATTATGGAATTGGTTATTACTCTGTACTGTTTAGTGACAGATACAACTTATTTTCAAATACTTTTGAAGCATGGTTAGTTGAATCCACACATGGAGAACCTAGCGCCAACTATACTCAAGTGTAAACATACAGCCTTAATTATTTATTTTAAAAGAAAGTAAGATGAAAACAATAACTATCCATGTTAAAAGAAAAAAACAGGGTATTTCTAAAGGTAATAGAAAGAAATAATTTTTAAAACATAGAAATTAATTAAATGGAAAACAATGGTACAGTAGAGAGGATCCCAAAAGCTAAATTCCTGTGTGTGTGTGTGTGCGTGTGTGTGTTAAAAGAGTAACAAAATAGACATTTCTGATGGACTGATCCAGGAAAAAAAAACCCACATATGCCCAAATAAATAATCTATCTTTTAAATGACTGAAAGCACAGGTGTTGCAAAGTTTAACGAAATAAGAAAATATTACAAACAGCTTTATTCTCATTAACTTAAAAGCAGATAAATGTTCAATAAACTAAAATATCAAAACTGACTCAAAAAAATTTCTATTTCATTGAATAAAATAAATTAGTACATAAAATTCTTCCTACGAAGAAACATCAAGTCAAATGATTTACTAACAAAAGCTATTTCAGAGTGTGAGAAATAGAAGAAAACTTTTATTTTTATAATTTTATAAAAAGCTTGCTAGTTTTATAATTTTTATATTGATGTACAAATGATTTGCAAAGATAGTCCAGGGCGTTCCCATATAACACTTGCCCAGCTTCTGGAAATGTTATCATCTCACCTAACCATGATGTATTTATTAAATCTAAGAAATTAATGTTGCTAAAATTTCATTAATAGACTTTATTCAGATTTCACCAGTTTACACATTTTTTTTTTCTGTTTTAAAATACAACACAGGATACTATGTGGCATTTAATCATTGGGTCTCCTTATTCTCCTCTGGTTTTAGAGTTCTTTACTTTGTTTCTGTTTTTTCTGATTTTGATGCTTATAGATTACTTCTCACTTTTACTCACTTCATCACTATGGTGTGAGATTTTCCATAGTGAAAGGATATGAAGAAAGAATACCACATCTCACAGAGGTGAGATGCCTTCCCCATCTCATATCAGAGGTAACATAATATTAACATGACTTGTTACTCATGTTAGACTTCATCACTTGATTAAGGTGGTATCTGCCACTGTGAAAATTTCTATTATAATGTTACATTATTTTCTCTTTCCAGATGATATTTATTAAAAGTAAGTTACTGGGCGGTGCCTGTGGCTCAAAGTAATAGGGCGCTGGCCCCATATGCTGGAGGTGGCAGGTTCAAACCCAGCCCCAGCCAAAAACTGCAAAAAAAAAAAAAAAAGTAAGTTTCTGCATAACAATTACTTTTGTGCTACTCAAATGGTGTTTTGCTATCTCCCTCATTCCAGTCTTCACCATATATATTTCTGTGTATATATACCTACATACATATGAACATACATACACTATACATATTCTCTCCATATAGATAGATAGATAGATAGATAGATAGATAATAGAGTGATATAGATATTATAGATATTCATGTCATGGATATTTATTTTATGTCTTTGGTTATATGATAATTTTTTTATTGTTGGGGATTCATTGAGGGTACAAGAAACCAGGTTATATTGATTGCATTTCTTAAGTAAAACCCCTCTTATAATTGTGTCCTGCCCCCAAAAGGTATGTCACACACCAAAACCCCCACTCCCTTCCCTCCTTCTCTCTCTGCTCTTCCCTTCTCCCACGCCCCTCCCTCCTTCCCTCTCTTTTCTCTCCTCTTCCCTGACCCCAGCATGTACTAGGTCATTAATTCTCATATCAAAATTGAGTACATAGGATTCTTGCTTCACCATTCTTGTGATGCTTTACTAAGAATAATGTGTTCCACTTCCTTCATGTTAATACAAAGGATGTAAAGTCTCCATCTTTTTGATGGCTGAATAGTATTCCATGGTATACATATACCATAGCTTGTTAATCCATTCCTAGGTTGGTGGGCATTTTGGCTGTTTCCACATTTTGGCAGTTATAAATTGAGCTGCAATAAACAGTGTAGTGCAAGTGTCTTTAAGATAAAAGGATTTTTTTTCCTTCTGGGTAGATGTCCAGTAATGGGATTGCAGGATCAAATGGGAGGTCTAGCTTCGTTCTTTCAGGCTTCTTCATACTTCCTTCCAAAATGATTGTATTAGTTCGCAGTTCCACCAGCATGGTAAAAGTGTTCTCTTCTCTCCACATCCATGCCAGCATCTGCAGCTTTGAGATTTTGTGATGTGGGCCATTCTCACTGGGGTTAGATGATATCTCAGGGTGGTTTTGATTTGCATTTCTCTAATAATTAGGGATGATGAGCATTTTTCCATATGTTTGTTAGCCATTCATCTGTCTTCTTTATAGAAGGTTCTATTCATCTTTCTTGCCCAATGATATA
>CAUYTI010116792.1:0-11791 GCA_963575145.1 Galago senegalensis
AGAATTCCCCTATAATTGAGATTAAGGGTGTTCCCCATTGTGCTGGCTTTTTGAGCTTTCACTTTTTAAAAGTGAAACAGGCCATTTCAGGGAGTTTGCCGACGCTGTCCCAGGGGTGGATCCTGAGCTGCCCAAGCCCCCGACCTGCTCTCCCATGCGAGCTCGCCTAATCCCTTTGTTTCTTTTAGATTCGCTCGGGCCTCGCCGCCCTCATATTCGGGCTGGGCGGTACCGCGGCCTGGGCCTGGGGCTTAACAGTGGCAACAGCTGTGGCCACTGTAGCAGCAGCCGGTGTCTCAGTCTCTTCCTGAATACCAGCACCACAGGCGCCCAAAGCCCGCACAGGCATTCAGAGAAAATGGCAGACGATGTTGACACTGAAGCCATGCTTGAGGCTCCTTATAAGAAGGATGAGAACAAGTTGAGCAGCGCTAATGGCCATGAAGAACGTAGCAAAAAGAGGGGGGAAAGCAAGAGCAGAAGTCGTACTGATGAACGAAAGAGAAACCAAAGTAAGGAAGGGAAGCGAGGTAGAGATAGAGAAAGGAAAAGGAGCAGAAGCCGTGAAAGGAAGCGAAGTAGAAGCAAAGAAAGGAGACGGAGCTGCTCAAGAAGTCGAGATGGCAGATTCGGAGGCCGCTACAGAAGCCCTTACTCCAGACCAAAATTTAACAGTGACATCCGAGGACAGACTGGGTTGCCTTTGAGAAAAGACAAGAGCCCTGTGAGGGAACCTATTGATAATCTAACTCCTGAGGAAAGAGATGCAAGAACAGTGTTCTGCATGCAGCTGGCAGCAAGAATTCGACCAAGGGATTTGGAAGCGTTTTTCTCTACTGTTGGAAAGGTTCGAGATGTGAGGATGATTTCCGATCGAAATGCAAGACGTTCCAAAGGAATTGCTTATGTGGAGTTTGTTGATGTTAGCTCGGTGCCTCTAGCAATAGGATTAACAGGCCAACGAGTTTTCGGAGTGCCAATCATAGTACAGGCATCACAGGCAGAAAAAAACAGAGCTGCAGCAATGGCAAACAATTTGCAAAAGGGACGTGCTGGCCCCATGCGGCTTTATGTAGGCTCTTTACACTTGAACATCACTGAAGCTATGCTTCGGGGGATCTTTGAGCCTTTTGGGAGGCTCGAAAGTATCCAGCTTATGATGGACAGTGAAACAGGTCGATCTAAAGGATACGGATTTATTACATTTTCAGACTCAGAATGTGCCAAAAAGGCTTTGGAACAACTTAATGGATTGGAATTAGCTGGAAGGCCAGTGAAAGTTGGTCATGTTACTGAAGGTACTGATGCTTCTAGTGCTAGTTCATTTTTGAACAGTGATGAATTAGAAAGGACTGGAATTGATTTGGGAACAGCTGGTGGTCTTCAATTCATGGCAAGACTTGCGGAGGGTACAGGTTTGCAGATTCCACCAGCAGCACAGCAGGCTCTACAGATGAACTGCCCTTTGGCCTTTGGTGCTCTGGCAGAATTCTCTTTTCTTCTAGATTTGCTAACAAGACTGTCCCAACAGACCCAAGCTTCAGATTTAGCTGCAGCTGCCTCTGTCTAGCCACTTGCTACACAATGTTTCCAGCTCTCTAACATGTTTAACCCTCAAACCGAAGAAGTTGGATGGGATACGGAGATCAAAGATGATGTGATTGAAGAATGTAATAAACATGGAGGTGTTATTCATATTTACGTTGACAGCAATTCGGCTCAGGGCAATGTGTATGTGAAGTGCCCGTCAATTGCTGCAGCTGTTGCTGCTGTCAGTGCATTGCATGGCAGGTGGTTTGCTGGTAAAATGGTAACAGCAGCGTATGTACCTCTTCCAACTTACCACAACCTCTTTCCTGATTCTATGACAGCTACACAACTACTGGTTCCAAGTAAATGATGAATGAAGATATAGTCCCTTGTGTACATAGCTTTTTTTCTTTCTTGAGATTTCATCTTGAATTATCTTTTATTTAGATAAAAAATAAAAAGGCAAGGGTCTACTGTCATTTGTATACAATTCCTGTTACCTCGAAAAAATAAAAATGTTAACAGGAATGCAGTGTGCTCATTCTCCCTAACTACCAAATCCCACTGTATACAAAGTTGTTCTCTTGTTCTGCCTTGTAAAATGTTCAAGTAGAAAATTATATTAGGGACCTAAAGAAATAGCCGTAGGGGAACGAATGTGCTTTCTGTAAAAAGGCAGACCAGGGGTATAGTGATGTTTTTAAATGTTTAACTTTTTACACAGCAGTTACATTTCACATTTCACTAATGTTGATATTTGGCTAATGGTTTAGCAGAGGTTTCTGCAATACACATTTAGTGTATGACATTTCAAGACAGCTAAAGGGCTGTTTCTTTAGCATCTCATCTTGCATTTTGATCAATTGGCGGGAAAGGGAGACCTCAAAATTAAAATACTTCTTGGTGGTATCTTTTCAATTACTGTATCTTTAAAAGTTTCTTTGTAAATAGTGTGCATTCTGGTGTGTCTTAAGATTCCAAACAAAATGATCCCTGCATTTCCTGAAGATGTTTCGTGACAGTCTGGTAAGCAAAACAGTCTGAGCGAAAAGTAGGAAATGCAGAAATAGGTTTTGTCTGGTTGCATAGAATCTTTGCTCTTTTTAAGCTCTGTGAGCTCTGAAATATATTTTTGGGTTACTTTAGTGTGTTTAACAAGACAGCTTGATATTTGTATCAAACAAAATGAATTTCATATTGCAACAATCTTTGTAAGAACCACTCAAACAAAATTCTCTTAAAAAGCCCCCCCCCAAAATAATAAAAGTGCAAGCACAAAATAAAATAAAAGTGCACACTTACAGGCTGGGGCCACCTCATGTAACCAAAAGAATTAGCTATGGATACTTTACAGTGGAACTTGGGAATAGTAGAGGATCTGGTCTTTAAATACTAACATGTATTTGCATTAAAGGATGTTTCTTATTTAAGGATATATATAGGAGTATTTTCAGGTGAAATATCTGCAATTCATCTTAAAATACTGAAGGTGAGTTGTTGAGGATTGAAGATTGGCCATGGATTGCTCAAGCCTACCATTTTGAGGTTGCTGTGAGCTATGATGCCATGGCTCATAGGGTGCCAAAGTGAGACTTTCTCAAAAACAAACTATTTAGGTGTGGCACCTGTGGCTTAGTGATTTTGTCACCAACCCCATATACCACAGGTGGTGCGTTCAAAACTGGCCCTGGCCAAAAACTGCAAAAAAAAAAAAAAATAATAATAATAATTAAAACATTCCTTCCTCCTTTTTTTTGGAGACAGTCTCACTTGTTACCCCAGGCTAGAGGGCCCTGGTGTCCTACTTCACAATAACCTGAAACTCGGCTCAAGGGATCCACTTGCCTCAGCCTCCGAGTGGCTGGGACTCCAGGGATATGTCACAAAGCCTAATGAATCTATTGGGTTTTTTTTAGTAGAGTTGCGGTGTTGCTCTTCCTTGGGCTAGTCTCAGCTCCTGAGTTCAAGCATTCCACTAGCCTCCGCATCCCAAGTGCTAGATAAGTCCTCTCACCAGCCTCTTCTGGCTAAGGATAAGACATGAATATATCCTCTAGAACTCATTGTGGTGGTTAAGTAAATGCTCATTTTTCAATGAAATAAATTGTCCTTTGGGCCATACGCAGAATTCAGTGTGCCTGTGTTTCCGGGAGATTTGATGTGAGAGGTGAACATTTTTTTATTTAAATTTAACTCCTGAGACTAGGTAGGATGGTGACTGATTATTCATTTTCTATATTTTTCTTTATTTCTCCTTCATCCATGTTGATTGATTAGGAGCTATTTTGACCAGGTTAGGTATGCCTGGGATTTTTTCCCCTGGTCCTGAGGTGATGTGATTAGAGACCCAGAAAGGTCAGAAAATAGCCTGACCAAGCTTCATTGTGGTCAGCCTCCCTCTCTTAGAACTAGTTAGCTGCTACCTTTGGGCTTTGGGTTAGGGGGTCTGGAACATTCAATCATTAAGGGGGTGGTGTTCTTACAGTCGGTCACAACAGTTCTCAACCTGTGGGTCATGACCCCTTTGAGGGTCAAGTGACCCTATCACAGGGGTTGCCTAAATACATCCTGCATATCAGATATTTACATTATGATTCATAAAAGTACCAAAATTACAGTTATGAAGTAGCAACGAAAATAATTTTATGGCTGGGGGTCACCACAACACAAGGAACTGTACTAAAGAGTCGCACATTAGTAAGGTTGAGAACCACTGGTCTATCAGCTTAGGTTTCTCATCCTTTCCTTATAAAGCCTTGAATCTCATCACAGGAGCCCCCAACATCATGATCTCATCTGACCCTATTTATCTCTCAAAGGCCCCACCTCCAAATGCCATCAACTTATGAATTGGGGAATTAAGTTTTCAACAGTTGAATTTTAGGAGGACACATTCAAACAAGCAGAAAACACTTAGGTCTGGTGTTCTTATGTGAGGCAATTACTTGATAAACTTCTGTTATTTTTATGCTTTTTATGTCCTGGTTATTTTTGGTAACTGTATTCTCATAAAAAATGATTTTCCTTTCTTATAGGTTTCCAAATTCATGGAGGTTGCAAAAAAATCTCTCATGGTTTTTAAAATCTCGTCCATCAGAGCGCTTGAGGCTGGAGGTTGTGGCATCTGCAGGTTGGAAGCTTGAGTTTGGAGCTCCAGCCTGGATGATAGAGGTTTTTTGCAATGACTG
The DNA here is from genome assembly GCA_963575145.1 of Galago senegalensis. Taxonomy (NCBI): domain Eukaryota; kingdom Metazoa; phylum Chordata; class Mammalia; order Primates; family Galagidae; genus Galago; species Galago senegalensis. The sequence goes on from CAUYTI010116792.1 coordinate 4,719, forward strand.
TCTGGGGAAGAAGGTCCGTGTTAAATGCAACCCTGATGACACCATTGGGGACCTTAAGAAACTGATTGCAGCCCAAAGTGGCACCCGTTGGAACAAGATTGTAGACAATTTTTAAGGACGACATGTCTCTAGGAGACTATGAAATCCTTGGTGGGATGAACTTGGAGCTTTATTACCAATACAGTAGACTTCCTTCCCCCACTACCTTTCTTTCCTGTAGAAAAGATGAGGAAGAACTGGAAGATGGGGGGAGGTGGAACACTGGTATGGATGCTTGTTTTTAAAAACTCACATTAGGAAGGAGTTGCCAATGGCCAGGAGGAAATATGCCCCCAAATTGTGTTTTTACAAAAGTATGAGCAGGTATTATTTGTTATAATGAAAAAATTCTTATGTTAAGAAAAGAAAATCACAACAATGGCAAAGGTTTAGAAGACAATTTTGAGTCTGACACTTAGAAAAGTTACTTACCCTGCAGATAACAGAATTTTTTGTGTATACATGAGTGTATATACCACCTCTGACCTATCTGTCCATCTGTTGCTGATTACTGAGGTTGATTCTGTATCCTGCCTACCCTGAACAGTGCTGCAGTAAACATGGTGTGCAGCTGTCTCTTTGATACACTTTCCTTTCTTTTGGATATATACCCAGGGGTTTGAAGAACTCTCTACTGGCTTCCACAGTGGCTGCACTAATTTACATCCTCACCAGCAGTTGTACTAGCATTCCTTTTCTCTGTTTCCTTGGCAGCATCTGTTTTCTGTTTTGTTTTGTTTTGTGGGAGGTTTCTTTTTTTTGAGGGGGTTCTTTTTAATAAGAAACATTCTAACTATGGTGAGATGAGATCTCACCATGGTTTTGATTTGTATTTCTCTGGTGGTTAGTGATGTTGAGCATTTCTTTCATATGCTTTTTAGCCACATGTATGTCTTCTTTTCAGAAACACCTATTGAGATCATTTGCCTGTTTACATCTGGAGTATTTGTTAATTTGCTACTGAGTTATTTTCACTCCTTATATATTTTATTAATCCTTTGTCAGATGGATAGTTTCCATGTATTTTCTCCTACTTTGTATGTTGTTTCTTCACTCCATGATTGTTTCCTTTTCTTTATAGAAGTTGTTTATTGATGTAATCCCATTTGTCTATTTCTGTTTTTGTTGCCTATGTTTTTGATACCTTACCCCTCAAAAAACTTTGCCCCGATCAATGCCTGGAAGCATTTTCCTGATATTTTCTTCTAGTAGTTTCATTGTTTCAGGGTTCCATTTGCAGTTGATCCTTGTTTGGGGAAAGATGTGGGGATCTAGTTTATTTTCCTATATCTGGATATCCAGTTTTCACAGCACTGGACTTTAATGGAACGTCTATCCCTCTGCAAAGAATGTTCTTAGCTCTTTTGTCAAAAATCAGTTGGCTATAAATACCTGGCTTTATTTCTGGGTTTTCTATGCTGTTCCCCCTTGGTGTCTGTGTCTATTTTTATGCCAGTACCATGTTGTCTTGATTACTACAGGGTTATATTATATTTTGAAGTCAGGTGATGATATGCTTCCATCTTTGGTTCATTTTGCTTGGAATTGCTTTGGCTATTTGAAGCCTTCAGTGGTTCCACATGAATTTTAGAGTTGTTTTTCCAATTTCTGCGAAGTATGTCATTAGTATTCTCATATGGATTGCACTGCATCTGAGGGCTGATTTTGACAGCATGGTCGTTTTCACAATATCAATTCTTCCCATCCATGTACATGGGATGCATTTTTGTGACCACTCATTAATGTTTTATGATTTTTCTTGTAGAGATCCTTTACCTCCCTGATTGAATTTATTCTGAGAATTTTTTTCCTTGTAGCTACCGTAAAAGTGATTACTTTCTCAATTTGTTTTTCTGCCAGTTTGTTGCTGGTATATAGAAACACTACTGAGTTTTGTACATTACTTTTGTATTCTAAAACATTACTGAGTTTGTTCATCACTTCTAAGATTTTCTTGGTTTTAGTATTTTCTGTGTGTTATATCATGTCATCTGCAAACAGAGACAATTTGACTTCCTAAAGAATGAAATGTGTTATTCAAAGCAGCATGGATGGAGCTGGAGGTCACTATGTTAAGTGAAATCAGCCAGGAAGACAAACATCACATGTCCTCACTCTCACTGGTTTGTGGGAGCTAAAAAAGATGATCTCGGGGCAGTAGAGAGTAGGATGATAGTTTCCAGAGGCTGAAAGAGGTAGAGAGGGGGGCAAGAATAAACAGAGGTTGGGCACAGAAATACAGTTACGTAGAAGGATTAAATTCTAGCATTCAAGAGCAGAGTAGGGTGACTACAGTTAGCACTAATTTATTATATATTTCAAAGTAGCAAGGAGAGAAGATTTGAAATATTCCCAACACAAAGAAATAATAGATGTTTGAGGTAACGAATACCCTAGTTACCTTGATTTGATCATTGCACATTACATGGATGTATCAAAGTATCACATGTACCCTATAAATATATATAGGTTTTAATGTATTAATAAAAATTTATTTGACCTCTCTAACTCATTTTCTTCATCTGAAAAATGGTCATGCTATTAGCATACATCCCACAGAGCTGCCTTCAGAATTAAGGTAAGGGCTGTGCAAAGGCAACGTCTGGCATGTTGACAGTTCCCAACATGTATTTCTTTGGTGTGGCTCAGTAGGGCACCAGCCCCATATACCAAGTGTGTTGGGTTCAAACCCAGCCCCAACCAAACCACAACAAAAAAATAGCTGAGCAGCGCCTGTAGTCCCAGCTACTCGGGAGTCTGAGGCAAGAGAATCACCTAAGCCCACGAGTTGGAGGTTGCTGTGAGCTGTGTGATGCTACCATGGGACTCTACTGAGGGCAACAAAGTGAGACTATGTCTCTAAAAAAAAAAAAATGCAGGCCTTACTTTTAGAACAGTTTTAGATGTACAGAAAAATTGAGAAGATAGTGTGGACAGTTCTCATATACTTGTACACAGTTTCCTCTATTATCAACACTTTACATTAGTATGGTACAGTTGTGAAAATTACTATTTTTCTTTTTTAGCAGGCCATTTTTCCCACACATTTTTAAAATGATATTCATATATTATGAACTATGTTCCAAACTTTATTCAGATTTCCATAGTTTGTAACTGATTTCCTCTATCCTGTTCTACAATTATGTCTTCACTTTGATTCTTTTTATTATTTATCCTTCTTACTTCTGCCCAAACCGACACTCAGCCAATGGCTCCCCTGCCCCACCCCACCCTTTCTAGGCAGGTGTCACCTAGGCAGTGAGATGTGAACTCTCAGTCCTTTGTTAGGGAGCAGAGAATGAAGCTATACCTAGAACTTCACCAGCTAAACCTGGAGTCTAGACCCTGGATCAGGGCTGAGAAATGTGCAGGCCACTCGAGTGTGTGTTTCTGCATTTATCTGAGTGCATACGTACATGTGTGCACACACATGTACGTGTGCACATGTGTATGCAAAGGGACAGGTGTACACACAGGCACACACATGTGTACTTGAGTATTTATGAGTGTCCATGTGTATGTGGCATGTCAGGGGCTTTTGCTTCAGGTTGAACAGGAAGGTGTGGGGGTGGGGCAGGGGCTTTTGTTTTTAGGAGATCAGGAATGTGAGACTAGGGGTGCATGCAACCTCACCCTGTCCTGTTTTTGTTAAGTCCACAGGTTTGAAGCTTCTCTTGAGCAAGAGACCATTCGCTGTCTAGCAATTGCCTCATGATGAATCAGAGAGATTTCTTCACCCAGGATGAAGTGTGGAGCCTGGACTGCCTTATAAACCCTCCTTGGCTCCGTATACTTCACTGGCACTGGCTCCTTGGTCTAGCTCCACATTCCTCTGCCCTGAGAGGTAAGTGCCAATTCCTTGGCTGGCCTCATTGGTCTACAGGGTGGTGTTTGCAAGTGGTCTCGTTGCAGCCACAGCCCTTCCCTGCCTGCATTTTGGACCCAAGTGGACCAGTGTTTGCTGTGCTTGGTAGTTATAGCCCGAGGACTTGGGGATGGCTAAGCAGAGGTAGGTGGGGACCACTTGTGAGGGATGCATGGCCAAAGTACCGTTGTCTGACAGAGTAAACAGCTTGGCCCACCACAGAACCCTCCTGGGTGAGCTTGAGTGAGGGTGGATGTGGTGTCATGGGCAAATGAGGATGACTTTTCAGACATCAGGTGGTATTGTATGTTTTTCTCTTTCCCCTCCTATCCACAAATTAAAAATCTACCATAGATCAAACCCAGCAGAGACCACCACACAGACATGGAAGATGATGTGCTTTCTCTAAACCCACAGTGCAGTTCTCTGGGGGTGGGGTTGGGGCAGCACAGGGGTGTGAAGAATGGTTGCCAGGCCTCCTTATCTCTTTGAAGGCTGACGTGAGGGTGGAATGATGTCTACACTTGAAGAGCACATGGAAGGGATCATCGACATCTTCCAGCAGTACTCAGTCCAGATGGGGCACCCAGGCACCCTCTCCAACGGTGAGATGAAGCAGCTGCTGATGAAGGAACTCCCAAACACCATCCAGGTAAAGGATGCCCCCCTCCCCAGTGCTGCACTGAGGGGAGTAGCAGGGCCTGAAGCAGGATGCTGGGACAGTGCTACGTGGGCCAGCCCATCTTAGCACCTGGGATGCTCTGCCCCTGTTGTTCGGGAAGTCCTATGTCCCCCTCTTTCAGTAACTTGCTCTGTCAGTCCCTCTGTCCAGAGCCTGCTTCCTCACATGTAGAGTACATAGAGGTGTGGGGCTAGAAGGTAGGCTAGGTGAGCTGCAGGGCACCTTCCAGGTCAGCCCTTGCTGGTTCTAGGATGGTTCATGACAGCTGCATCTCTGCATTGTCACGCTGGATTATCCAACAGTGTTGGCTAATGAGTGAATAATCTGTCCCTGGCCCCAAGCTCAGTTCTGATGGATGAGGGGCCTGAGAAAGGCTCTGAGCTCATGGTCTCTGCAATTTCTTTCTTTTAGAATGCCAGAGATGGAAGTGCTATTTACAGGATCTTAGGAGATATGGATCAAAATACAAAAGTTCTCGACCTCTATGAATTTTTGAAACGGATATCCATGGTGCTAGAGGATAGGTACAAAGATAGTCCGAAACCTTAGGAAACTCTCTGCCTGTCTTTCCCAGCAACACCTTTAATTTCCTCCCCCAAGCCTAGACAAGACCGGAGGGAATCAATAAAACATGCTCAGGAAAAGCTCTCATGGTGTCATGTCCTCTTTCCATGCAGTGACCCCCAACTTAATCACACCTCATTTGCTATCTGCCAGCCTCATTTATACCATTTATACCCCTCCCTCTCTCCATTTGTTTACCCAGTATTTATTGACTGCCCACTATTTATTCATTCATGCCTTCACTCAACAAATGTTCCCTGAGTACCAGATACAAACATTCCAAGTCCTTGTTCTATCAGAGCTCATTTACTACTGGGGAAGGAAATAGGACATAGAAGAATAAACAAACAAATAAAAATAGCATGTGGCTGGGGCAGTGGTGAACACCGGTAGTCCCAGTTACTAGGGAGACTGAAGTGGGAGGATCACTTGAGATGAGGAGTTTGAGTCTGCTGTGCACTGTGTTTGCACCTGCGAATAGCTGCTGTGATTCAGCCTGGGCAACACAGTGATATATATCATGATATGCTGATAGGTGAGATAAATGTTATGCAGAAAACTGAATTTGAGAAGTAGAGTTGGGCTAAAAAGGAAAAAAGGGGAACATTGTTTAGATGGGATGTTCAGGGCATACATTTGAGCAGAAATCTAAAAGAAATGAAGGAGGGCGGCTCTCAGAGATCTGAACACCCAGAGTTCCCATCACAGAGAAACCACAGCTCTGACATGGGCACATTCCTGACCTGCCCCAAACAGCACAGAAGCCATGTCACTCTGGCACAGTGCCTGAGATGGGGTGGGGGAGGAGGAGTTGAGCCTGTAGGTAAGGGGCTTATGGACCATTGGGAGGACTTTGGACTTTGTCCTGAAGGAGAAAGGGCGATATTGGGTGGGTTTTATGAGCAGGACAGGATGACTCCATTAACACCCTGAAGGATCACTGTGGCAGATTTGTGGAGAACAAACTGCAGGTGCATCAAGAGTGGAAACTGGGAGACCAGCTCAGGAGAGATCCCCAGGACAGTGCTGTCCAGCACAGATGTGATTGGTCCACATGGGTCATTTAAAAATGTGAACATGAAGAGAAATTAATTTTAACAATGTATTTTATTAACCTGAAAGACCAAAACTGTTACCATGTCAATAATATGTAAATGACTGATGGGAGCCTGTGAGCATTACAAGTGCAGCACTAGACCATTCTCGGTTGTCTCCAATTTGAGGTATTCATAGCAGCACGTCCCAGGTAACCACAGTAACAAGAAGGGAAACAAAGGAATGCCATGAATATTCTCATGTTCTCTCATATGGGAATACAGGATAGACTTTACAAATTGGAGATAAACGTGCCCCATTCACTGCAGTGATTTCTACCTATGCCTGGGCAGGACTCAGGGGATGGTCACCTTGGTTTGCTAGCCATCCTCTTCTCAGACACCAGTTAACAATCAGCCCTTCTGTGGCACTAAAAGGGGACACAGGATCCTGGACTCTGCTCAATAGGACAGCAGGACAAAGAATTCTTAAGCCTATTGGGTTCAAGACCATCCTGTGTAGACCACCAGGCTATTGCTAGCCATGAGGGCTTTTAGGAACTTGGACTCTGGGCAATAAGCCCTCCAGAAAAGCCTGGCCCAAACTACACTGCAAACCTAACTCCCACAGACTCTGGCTTCTGAACTCTCTGGGAGCTCCTGCTGCTGTGCTTCTTAGGGCCTGGGTCATCCTTTCCCTTTATTGCCTTGCATCTGGGCCCTGAAGAGGACAACCGTTCTGCCTGCACTCCCCAGTCTGTCCTTTTCTTTCCTTTTCCTCTTTTTCTTTTCTGTGCTTGTCTGTGGGTTTTTCATCTTCAGAGTCCTCAGAAGAACTTGGTGAGAGGGTGTGAGCCCCACAACCCTTCTCCTGGAGCTCTCTGGTCAC
>CAUYTI010116796.1:0-18489 GCA_963575145.1 Galago senegalensis
TACCAAACCTGCTGCTCAGGCATGCGCAGAAATACACCACCCCGCCCTTCTCTAAGCTGTTGTGGCAGCACCTGAGTGGTGGAAGTGGCAGGGGAGGCGGGACCTAATAGAAGGGTATAAAAGGGCGTGATAACTTCCTCATGGGGCTTTTTTTCTGCTTCTGCCTTCTTCTCTGCTTCTGCCTTCTTCTCTGCTTCTGCTTTCTTTTCTGCTTCTGCTTTCTTCTCTGTAACTTCTTGATTCAATAAAGCGGCTCTGGAAGATTTCCTCGGCGTTCCTTTCGCGGGCGAAGGGTAACGACAATGGGAAGGAGGGGCTATTTCATAGAGGTTAAAGGGCTCCCCTATACTATGCCAGGAGAGATACAATCAAAAAAAAATCAGCAAGCTGTCACTTGTGCTCTGCTCTAATCACACCTGGTGTCTGTGTATTGTGCTGGGTAAGCTGTGTCTTCATACCCATGGAGCCATAGGCTGTATGGTGCCCTTAGCCATCCCACCATGTGCCGCTGGGCCCTGGGTGCCGACTGTCCACAGATTCTGTTTATACGCTTTTCTGGTTTTGGTGAAATTTCACTAAAAGTCAAATTCAAGTTTTATAGATGGAATATAAGAAGTAGCTTTGAGTTACGAGTCTTCATAGAAGTACAACCTCTTTATTACGGAGCCCTTTTACTTCCTAGATCTTTGGGAGAAATACGTTTTTTTAAGACTAGAGTATTTTGAGTTTTGAATTCCTTTTTTCATGGACAGGATGGAATATATAAAGTACTCTGTAATCTCCAGACAGATGAGGTAGGAAATGCCAGTTTGAAGCTTACAAAAATGGTAATGACCGAATTTCCCAAGAAAGTAATCTCACAGCACTTTATGGTCATCAGCACGTTTTATACATGAGTAAACAGTGATAAAATGAGGTGATGTATAGGCAGGTTTGTGACCAGCTGTGCCTTTTATAATTATACAGATGCCCTAACTCTTGATAGAGCAGGCATTAATTTTTACAGTGTAGGACAATTACCACATTTGTTCCCCTGACTCCTTGCAAGGAGCAACCCTGAATTAACTGAAGGACTATGGTCGAGTAGCACCAAGCATGTCAGGTTTCTGTGGCCACTCACCACACTGCCTCTTTCAGCCAAAGAACCAGCTGCTGACCCCCAAGGAGTCTTCACAGGGCTAAGTAAAACTTCATCCTGCCACCACCCCCCACACCGCTCTTGTCCTGTTCTTAGTTCTTTGAGCCGGGTATGGGTTGACCTAGCACATTCTCAGGTGGGGCTGATACATGCTGACACCTGATTCTTCCTCTGCCTGACTTTAGGGCTGATTCCCTTGCCCCTGCAGTATCTTACTTTTGCTTCTTTTGTGTGTTTCCACACACACATATGATAAGACATGGTGTTTGCCATAGCTACCTAAAGTAGGCAGCTACATTTAGTTCAAAACCCTGGCATTTATGATAAATAAAATTATAATTAGCAAGTATGTTAATACTTCAGGACATCTCAGTACTTTTGTCCTACTTCAGGACATCTAGGAATCCTCCACATCCAGTATCATGTATGTGTGTGAGTATGTGGGTTTATACTTTGGGGCAACATAATTACCATCTCACAGATAAGACTTCAATTGTTTTATTTATTTAACTTTTGTCTAGGGCTGGGTTTGAACCCACCACCTCTGGAATATGGGGTCGGCGCCCTACCCTTTTCAGCCACAGGTGCCACCCAATTGTTTTATATTTTTATATTCTACTATACATTACTGACAAACTTTCAAAGAATCTCTTTCTATTGAGTGCTAAAAGATATTTACTACCACAGCTGTTTTAATGAATAAAAATCTGAGTTATTTCCACATAGTTGTGCTTAAAAATGGAAAAGTGGACTGAGGACCAGGGACCAAGCAGCTGACCTGGCAAGGTCAAGCTCGGTCAGTAGTGGAGAGCCCAGTTATGGCCTTGGACACGCTGAGCTTAATCAGCAACAAGGAGCCCAGTTATGGCTATGGACATGCCGAGCTCTGTCAGCAGCAGGGAGCCCAGTTACAACTATAGACACCCTGGGACTGGCCAAGGCTTCAGGGATCAGTGGCACCAGGGACCAGGGACCTCTGGATTAGGAGTGAGAGAGGAATGCTTAGAATCTGTTTTTCTTTTGTTTTTGAGACACAGTCTCAGTCACTCTGGTAGAGTGCAGTGGTGTCATCATAATTCACAAAAACTTCAAACTCTGGGGCTCAAAGCAATCCTCCTGCCTCATTCTCCCAAGTAGGCGGGACTATAGGCACCCGCCACAACCCCTGGCTAGTTTTTCTATTTTAGTAGAGATGGGGGTCTTGCTCTTGCTCAGTCTCAAATTCTTGCACTCAGGGGATCCATTCACTTCAATCTCCCAGAGTTCCATGATTACAGCCCTGAGCCACTGTGTCCAGCTGCTTAAAATCTATTGAGAAATAATTTTTAGATTCCCAATACCCCCCATTTTACTAATCTTTAAATATCTAAGAATTCTTTATATGTTTGATAGAATAAGGAAAGTCATCTTAGTTCAGAGTTTTACGGTTTTTATAATTTTAATTTCTTTATTATATATCATTTCTCTCACATAAATGGTGAAAATATAAAAGACTGACAAAGCCCAATGTTAGGAGGGATAGCGAATAACCGGAACTCTAATAATATTTGGTGGAATTATGAAATAGTAACGCCATTCTGGAGAATTGTTGGAAAGTTTTCTGGAGAGTATATTCAACATCAGCCTTCTCACCCATCAGTTCCACTCCTAGGTATTTATCTCAGAAAAGTGAAAGTGCATGTCAACAAAAGACGTGGACACAGAAAGGTCCATAACAGCCTTACTCAGATTCGCCAAAACCTGGGAACAACTGGAATTTTCATCAGCAGAATGACAAAAAATCACCCTCTGGCCATGCGGTGGGTGCTGCCCTGAATTTGGGAGGGACCCTTGTGTACCTGAGGCCACAGAGTCATAGTGGTGCCCTGGGGCAGGACAGGGACTGCCTGGAAGGGTGCAAAGAGCCCAAGGACAGGAAATGCTCTGTGTCTGGTGTGAGGCAGACTCATTAAACTGAACACTTACAATCCCTGCGTTCTGTTGTGTGTAAATTATGCTTTCATGACTTAAAACAGGCATCCTCAAACTACAGCGCCTGCCTAGGACATTTATCCAGCCCGCCCGGTGTTTTTGCTGCCCCTGCCTGTCCTGCTTAGCCGACTCATCCCAGGGCCTGCAGCCTGGCCCTCTAACTGTCTGAGGGACAGTGAACTGGCTCCCTATTTAAAAAGTTTGAGGACCTCTGACTTAAAATATTGATAAGTAGCAAAACAAAAACTATACATTTATAAATCCTATTTAAGATGACAAAAACAAAACTTTATGTGACAAATCAACTCATTCCTTGCATTACCTCAGTGAGACATTCACATACCTTAGTCTTGCTCTAAGGAGATGAAGGGCTATGACATGAGAGACCTAGCCCAAGTCACACAGGGAGCTGGGGTTGGACCCCAAGGAGCACGACTGGAATGTGTCATTGTCCTCACTAACCACAAGGACAGATGGAGCAATGACAAAACAAGACTGAGAACAAGTGACCCCTAAGTAATCTTTTGAAAATGGAGCTCCTTTTGGCAAATTTTGCTCTGGCACAGAGAAGGGTTCGGGGTGGCTCTGGGACTCTAAGCTCCTGACAGTTTACACCAAGAGGAAGGAGGAGGGAGGCTCCCCAGGTCCCGGTCTCTTCTCGTGGGTGACATCTGTGGTCCACGTGAGGACCTGCCCCATGCTCCTGGGCTGGCATTGCCCAGACAGAATAAGGAGGTGCCCTGGAGTTGTGGTCTGTGTGGAGAGCACTGGTGTGTGTGGTAGAGTTGTTCCAGAACATCACCTTTAGTGTCAGTCAGACCTGAATTCTAGGATCTCATCTGTGGTTTAACGTGTATGTGACACTCTTAGCCTCAGCTTCCTCATTTACGTTCAAACAACCATAGGATGGCAGCACCTTTGACAGACAGTTATTAGTGTGAAATGAGCTATCCTTTCCTTCCTCACCACTAACAGATGCCCCGCATTGTTCAGAGTGGCCACATGTCTCATTAAACCTCTTTTTAGATGCCCTCATGAGGTGGGGTGCCCATATGACTTAATAGGAAAAATGTAAGCAAAAGTCTGCCAGTGTGTTTGGGGACCTGGAGCTCTCCTGCTACTGACACCCCCTTCCTATATGGAACTTCAGTGTGAGGCTGAAGGTGAAGCAGCCGTGTTGTCACCATGAAGAGGAAGCTGCATGTTAAGGACTGGAGAGTGAAAATAAGACGCAGTCACTACTGACAGCACCTGCTCTGGCCCAGGATGGCCTATCACCAGACCATTCTTAACACAAGAAAAATAAATCCCCCGGTGGCCAGGCTACTCTATTTTTGTTTTTTTGTTACATGCAGCCAAATGCTATCTTTAACTCATATCTAAAAAGCTGATAAGAATCATTATCTTATCAGGGACAAATAACTGCCTAGCCACCAGATAAGCTGACAGCATCCCTGTGTTATTTCTTTCTCTGGTGTAGAGTTTGTAATAAAATACATCACTGGGAAGTGTTTTCTTTTGGAACAGAGGAAGACTGTACACTGTATCTTTCTTCCTGGTATGGCACAAATATATATCATGCTTGCTAGTGGTTTCAAAAGACTTTTCTATTAACACTTTATTTCTGGCATAGTCAGGATACAGCCATGATAATTTTTCAATCATTTACACTCTGTTAAAGACAATTAAAGGGGGAGGTTACCCTTGCCTGCCTTTTTTTCAAAGCCAATTTGTTTAGTTGAAATAATAATATAAATAAATAGCATTTACCATCCTGATCAATTGTCTGAATGCTTTATGTAATTCACTTAATTAATCCTCACACAAATTACTAAAAGAGACACTATTATTAGAAAAAGAAACATATAACAGAATCAGTGCCCTATAATGAATATTTTACCAAAATAAAATGAGACAGAGTGATTAGGCAACATTTACGTGAATGAGCAATCTGACTCCAGGCCTGCCTAGGATTATGCATGTGCCCTACTGTTAACTGCTGTCTGGCAACCTAGAGTCACAACTGGTCAACAAGACTCAGAAATTAGGCTTAGTTGCTGTATGTGCAGGGGTGTGTGGGTCTGTGTGATGTCTGTCTTGGAGAGAGAGACACAGAAATGAGGATGGATGACTAGAATTTTTATTGTTATTTTGGGGAAAGTAGAGGATTTCAAATAATAGAAAATTTCCTTTTAAATGTTCCTTACTAAAATGCAAAATGGATATGTCATTTGTGAACATTTAGTTCAAGGTCTGAGATTATTAAAAATTGTTAAATTTTGAACAAATGAAGGCTGGGTCTTCAAAACTGGAAAGAAATTCTAATAAAGTTATCTGATACTGTAAATGTGTATGCTATCAATTTCTTCATTTAGGGAAGAAAGAGACTCACAGGACATAGAAGATTAGACTTTATACAGAAAGAATGTTACAAAGAAAATAATTTCCTGTTTAAAAATAGTAAATCCTTAAATGAGGAGGAGTAATTTCCAAGTTTCTAAAGTGTCTGATGGAACATGAGCAGTTTTTTTTAAATAGGTTACATATAAGACAATTCTTGCATAAGATAAAACTTGACTAAGAAGCATAAGCAGAAGTTTTATTCTTGCATAGAATAAAACTTGACTAAGAAGCATAAGCAGAAGTAATAAAAAAAGCTGTATTATACAACACAGTTGAAAAGCTGACTATATTTTATCTTGTTTTCAAAAATAAATGTGGATTGACTTAACTAATACATTGAGTGCATCAAATTACAACACTGCTATAGAAATAATTTTTGAATCTTAGTTTTTGCTCTCTGAGTTATTCTGAAACCCTGTGTATACAAAATGAGTCCCGGACATTAGCAAACACAGTCCAGAAGCAAGAGATGGAGTTGGAAACAGAGTGCTGAGTGCCAGGTGCTGGGTGCCAGGTGCTGGGTGCTGAATCCTGGGTGCTGGCTGCTAGGTGTTGGGTGCTGGATGCCAGGTGCTGGGTGCTAGATGCTGGTTGCTGGGTGCTGGTTCTGGATGCTGACTGGCCATGGTCAACACTGATGAATCACAAGGGCACGTGAGAGCTCAACTGGTGAAGGGGAGTGTGCAAGCATTACAAGTAGTTTCCAGAGCAATCCAAGTGTTTTTTAATAGGTTGAAAACACACACACCCTGTGCCTGCTCTTGTAACTTGGTGTCTCAAATATTCAGTCTTAGCTGACACATTGTAGAGTTGTTGGTACATTTAATTCTCTGAAATTTACTGATACAGTTTATGATGAAAAAGTAATTGATAATGTTCCAGACCCATTCCTAATTAGAAGAGTAGAATGGACTAGAAATAATTTTAAAAAACATGTGTGTTAACCTCCTGCCAACTCTAGGGTCAGTGGGAGGCACTAGCAGTACAGAGAGACTCAGGAGCAGATGGGGCCCTGCCCAGCATGCCAGTGTCAGCACTGGCCACCAGCTCCACTAGAACAGTGAGAAGCTGTGACCAGAGGCCAGAGAACAACTATTATGTGTGTCTGAAGTTACTATAGTCCCAGAATAAAGAGCCACAAGTAAAAATTCTTAAAAATAAGGAAGACAGTTCAGGAAAGTGGTAAAACACAACAAGATAAATGCCCAAAATAACTTCCTCTGTGTGAGCAGCACCAATTAGAAAATTTCATTCTCAACAGTAACCCAAACATAAAATAATTAGGAAGAAAGTGTAACTGTTATGAAACAAACTATAAAAGTAATGTGAAAGATAGAAAAAGCTGTCACGTTTCTGAGTAAGGAGACTAAATATCAAACTGTGCTAATGTTTACAAAATAAAATTTAAAACTTTTTTTAGCTTAACTAAAATGATTGTAACATTGAACTAGGTAATAAAAATAGACATGAGATTGGCTGATGAGATCTTGACCAAGGGGAACACTGAAGTCAGACTTGCTCTCCCACCACATGGCATTTGTACAGAATTATAACAATGGCAAAGACTTGATAGCACGAAGGAAGGTGACTAACTTTAAAATAGACTCTAGTAAATAGAAGAACGTGTTATATAATAAAGAAAATGTCCCAAACCAGAGGGAAGGCTTTCTCATCCAACAATTAAGGTTGAGAATACTAATAAACTTTGGAGAAAAGATCCTCGGAGAAGAAACGCACACAGTGAATAAGTGAAAAGATGCCAAGACTTGCTGGTAATTCAGTTAATATTAATTAAAACTCACTACATTGGGCAGCACCTGTGGTTCAGTGGGTAGGGCAGTGGGAATATACTGAGGATGGCAGGTTTGAAGCTGGCCTTGGCCAGCTAAAACAGCAATGAGAATTGCAACAAAAAATAGCCAGGCATTGCAGTGGGTGCCTGTAGTCCCAGCTACTCCAGAGGATGAGGCAAGAGAATTTCTTAAGCCCAAGAGTTGGAGGTTGCTGTGAGCTGTGATGCCATGGCACTCTACCCAGGGCGATAGCTTGAGACTCTGTCTCAAAAAAATAAAAAATAAAAAACAGTGTTTGGTCTGGCATAGTCTGTGTTCTCTGGATTATTCTGTGTGACACAGTGCTTATTAATCCAGTGTGTGTTCAGCTTCATTTTTATAATGGATAATATGAAAGTATTAGAAATTATATAAGAATTTGCTAGATTTGCAACTGCTCTCAGGGACAGTCCCAGGCCTGGGATAAGCCCTGCAGTTGTTTAATCTTCCCACTGGTGGCTGATACACAGCATCCCTTATTCTTTGTATTTCTGATTTTTGTGAACACTTTGATCAAAATCTAATAATATAAAAGACAAAGTGATAGGATCCAGGGTGGTGGTCACTGAATGAGTTCAAGCAGTTGTTTAAACATTCTCAGTCAAGAAAGTGGTCCCTTCCCTCCAAACCAGATCCAGTTCTGGATGGTCAAGGAGAGGGAATTCAATATTATTTTATTCATTTCTGGTGAGAACATGCAGTGAGCCCAGATGATAAATCTTCCATGTGAATTCTTGGGGCCCATAGGGCATCTCACCCAACCCATACTGAAATCCGTTTCTCCATCACGAAGCAGCAGAAACTTACCTTTCTCTGTTCATGGGATATATAGCTAGGTATTTTTATGGCATAGCCATATGCCACCTATTGCTACCTAACCTTCATTGTAAAAGGAGAGAATAGAAAAAGCCCTGGATTTAATCTAAACTCTTCTTATATAATCTAGAAGAAACCACCTAACCTCACTGAAATGTATTTTCCTGGCCCATAATCAGAGTAACTAGAACATACCTGTCCCTGGTACTTCACAGGGTAGTTGAGAGAGTTGCTCAAGGTCACATCTGGGAAAGTGCGTTAGGAATCACATAGGTGTGTCTCCCTGTGCCTGGGTCTATAGCTCTACAGAGACACAGCATGTAGTAACCGGATTGATGGACTCAGATCATTGCCAGGATATTTCTGAGTATTATTCTCATGAGGGTCACAAAGAGGAAGGGAAACAATTTGTGGATTATTTTGTGAAGGTCCCACCCAGTGCTGTCCTTGGCCCCAACTCTCCATTCCAGGCAGTGGAGCATCCTGGCCACCACTCCACTGTTTCAATGAATCAAGATGCCAGACCTCGGCCACTCAGAGCTCAAAAACTTAAGACACAGATTAACTCAGTGGTTCTAGGCCAGGGCCAGTTTTCCCCTCCTCTCCCAGAGATATGTGGTCATGCCTGGAGGTGTTGTGAATTGTCACAGCTTGGGTTGGTGGCACCAATGCCCTTTGCTGAGTAGAAGCCAGGGAGGCCACAGTGCACAGGACAGCCCTGATCCCCAACCCCAGTGTGGATAGTGCGAAACTCAAGAGAACTTGATAGAACTCAACACTGGGTGATGAAAAGATGGCCCAGCCCTGTACATCCACAGTAAATGGCCAGTCTGATGGAACTGAAATGGCTTTGCAAGCATTGGTTCACTCATGCCATCTTATCACAGGGCTTTAATAGGTCTTTAATCTGTCTTTATTTACCCTCTCCTAGCTTCCAGGAAATTCAACCAGTGTAACATTTTGATACTGAATTCAGCTGCAGTCAAGTGGAAATCTTCTTGGTCTAAAACATGTTCTGATTTTCTTGTTCTGATTTTCTCTGCATTGAGTCTCTGCGACTGGTTCCTCAGCTGAGTGGAAAAGCTCCTACTTGGGACTGAACAATTCTATTTCATCATGAAGATACTCAATCAGACAGGTCTCGGACTATATTGTAAGGAATTCTCATCAGCTAGAGAGCAGGAAAACAAAGCAGAGGGTGAGGGACATCAAGGGATTTTCCTGGCGAATGAGGAAGCTGTTGCTAAGCTGCACTGGCCAGAGGAGGCTGGAGCCTCCTGTGTCAATGTGACACTGTAGACAAGAGCCCTGGTGGACCTTCACGTCAGTATGTTTGGATAGAAATGTCTTCCTATAATCATCAAAAATACAGTATAGAATAACAAGACAATTAAATGGGTCAAAGTTATACAGCCAGTAAGATATGGCCATTCTAGTTCTTCATTTTCTCCATCTCACCTTCGTGCTACTATTTTTATTAGGCTGGAGACACAGTGCCTCGGGTGACCCACCAAGGAGGTCACTGTATTTTAAGACAGCTTTCTTAAGTTTCACCAGGATTTAGGAATCAATTTTGAAGAAATACATTCAAAGAGAAATTATTACTTATTGTGATAAGATAATAATATCCTTAAGTTTTTTCTATTATATCTCCCTGAGGTTGATAGTGTGACCACTGTTCTTGGTGGTGTGGGAAACCCACAAGGCAACGGCATCGCATGTGTAATTTTTCCCTGTGTGCTTGGGAAGTTGGAGTTTTCTTGTACAGTTGAAGAATCAAAAGGCCTAACTTGAAATGGGAACAGTGTCTGGAACGAACGAGTTGACATGTTCTCTGCCCCTCAGCCTGGCTTTCTTCCCTTAGTTATAAGGTTTGGAATTAGATTTTTGTAATAGTGTGACTTGCATTTATAATTGATCAATTATTTTAAAAAGAAAAATGAAAGAGGAATTTTACTGAACATTGGAATAGTCGCTGTGCAGTTTCTGTGAGTTCTGCTGTTGGCTGAAGTTATTTACGCTGACTTTTTTGTTGCCAGCAACTGAAATACCTACTATTACTTTCTGGCTCTGAAAATCACACAGCATTGGCTACATGTGTTTACCATTATCCACAGAGCTGCCAGGCCCTTTATTCTAGTAGAGGCATGCGTGGAGATAGGCCAGAACACGAGGGAACACAGTTCCGGTAGTGAAATTAGCAACTGGATGACATTCCCAGGGAAGTGGCTCTGTTCAGTTCTGGCAGAAATCCCATTGCTGCTGGTATTTAAAAAAATGAAATATAAAGGATAAAATGTATTTGTGAAACTAAGAAGAGTGAGTACATATGAATTGCAGTCTATCAACAAATAATTCTTATCTTTCTTTTTCATTTATGCCATGATTTGGGTGATTGGGTGACTTCTGACTTTGAAATGGCAAAATGCCTTTCTGAAACTGGATTATGATGAAGGTTTCACAAATAAGACTGCAATCTTTGACATTTAAAGAGAATTTTAGGAGTTTATCTCATGATGGCCACAGGTTTTGAAAGCCAATTATATGTTTGGATTAAATTATAGCTAGTGTTTTTATTTCCCCTAAATTTTGTCAATTCACCAAACCAAATATGGTGAATTAGAAAAAACAAAAGTTTCTCAGTGTACTCTATAAAATTTTTTTTGAATAACTTAAAGTATGAAGAATCACTGGAGGATACATCACTGATTTATGATACTTCTTCCCCTAGCCAGAGTAAAGTATAATTAACTAATCAATTGCATATATCCATGATGTACAATGCAGTGTTTTTTTTTCTTTTTTTATAAATTGGACCATAACTGTGTACATTACTGCATTTATTGCAAGTATACAATGCAATGTTTTGATACCTGTGTATGCTGTGAAGTTACTGAATCACGCTAACCAACATATCCATTGGCTCACACATTTCTGTTTTGGTGAGAACTCCTAACACCTGCTCTCTAACCAGTTTTAAGATCACTATTAACTATGGGCACCATACTGTACACAGATTTCCTGAATCTGCTCCTCCTTTCTAGCTGAAATTTTGTGTTCTTTGACCAACACATGCCCCTCAGCCCCAGCCTCTGGTGACCACCGCTCCACTCTCTGCATCTGTGAGTGTGACGTTTCTTAGATTCCTCACAAAAGTGAGAGGAAGAATTGTCTCTCTGTACCTGACTCATTTCACTTGGTGTAGCATCCTCCAGCTTCATCTGCATTGTCACAGTGACAGGGATTGTTTTTAAGGCTGCATGGAATCCTACTGTACAAATTTGTTATCCATTCATTCACCTGCTGAGGGACACTCAGGTTGAGTCTGTATCTGGGCTCCATGAAAGGGCAGGTACCTGTCAGACATGCTGACTCCCAGAGGTGAGAATCACTGGATTGTGCTGTTCTGTTTTTATTGTGCTATGTTCTATTTTTAACTTTGGGGGGAATCTCCACACTGTTTTCTATAATGGTAGCACTAATACACATTCCCACTAACAGTGTACAAAGCTTATATCATCATTTTGATAATAGCCATTGATAATAGCTCATGATAGGTGTGAGGTTAAATCTCATTGTAGTTTTGATTTGCATTTCCTTGATGATTAGTGATATTGAGCACTGTTTCATAAACCTGTTGGCCATTTGTATGTCTTCTTTTGAGAAACATCTATTCAGATCCTTTGCCCATGTTTTAATTGGGTTATTTGTTTCCTTGCTGTTGAGTTGTGCATCCTTCAAGTATTTCGGATTTTTAACCCATAATCAGATGCCTGGTTTGTAAACATCCTTCCCCGCTCTATAGATCATCCCTTCCCTTGGTTGATTCTTTTCTCAGCAGAAGCTTTTTAGTTTGATGCAACTCATTGTGTTTACTTTTGCTTTTGTTGCCTGTGATCATGATGTCAAATCCAAAATATCATTGCCCAGATCAATGACAGGAAGCTTTTCCCCTGGAAAAGTTTTCTTCTGGAAGTTTTACAGTTTGGGGTCTTGTGTTTAAGTCTTTGATCCATGTCTGAGTGGATCTGTGTATGTGGAATGAGATAAGGATCTAAGTTCATTTTTCTGTACATGGATATCAAATCTCCACCAGCACTATTGGCTGAAAAGACTGTGCTTTCCCCATTGTGTGTTCTTGGCACAAGATTTATGGTATTTCTTTAATGTTTAGTTAGGTTTCCAGGTAATATGGTTGCATTTGTAGAATATGGCCAAAACTCCAACATATGAAAAAGGACATTTTGACATCACAAAGCTTGCTGGGGAACCAGGCAAACCCCACCATTCTACAAATTATTTAACCATAAAATTAAATGTATCTTGGCCTTTCAGAGTCAACTAATATTATGTGTTAATCACTTTTATATTCATTGTTCCCTTTAAGCTTAATAATAATTGCTGAAGTAGATTTTATTGTCCCTTAAAAGGGGAGGAATCAAAAACACAGAGATTTGCCCAAGAATGCATTGCAGAGCTCAGGTGCAAACCCAGGTCTCAGACTCTGAACCTCCTTGTGGGATCACTAAACCCATTTCCTGTTCTTCCTGGACCCACAGACTTTGTTTCTAAGTCTTTTAGTTAGATGTGACTGTGTGACTGATTTCCACATACTGAAATGTAAACAGAAGTGATTTCTCCTACAGGGGATGGCTGGCCCACAAAACCCTCCATTCAGAATTCTCCTTCATGCCACTTTCTATTCCACTGGCTTAAGACAAATTCACATAAACACATTGGCTGTGTTAAATATGGCAGAGGCAGAGGAAGGAAGAAGCAGGAGTTTCTGGTATCACTATTTTAAAAAGGCATTTGCCAGTCAGGCAGTGGTAGTGTTTTTGAATTTATGTTAGCAAGAAATAAACTTCTATTGCATTTGAATCACTATGTATTTGGGAGTTGGTGTTACAGCAGCAAATTACCTGTATGTTGTCTATATATGGTAACATCCTGAATCCTTTTTCCATCCTGAAAATAACTGAGAGAAGTCTATATAAAGGGACCGATAGGTATATATATTGGGAAATCTATAAATAACTTTTAATTAGTTGGTGATCTGGAGAGGAGAGAGTTTAAACAAGGAGACAACTCATCAGTTCTTTTAAAGAACTTCATTTGGAAATGACATATTTTATATTCTGTTGTTAAGCAATATCTCAAAACCTGGTTCAGAGTCACACAGATATAAAACCCTGTGGTGGATATTTTCGGGTGGATGTACAGTATGTGGACGAGTACTTTGCAACCAGATATGCTCAATAATTCCTTTTGCTAGGTTTTATTTGAAAAATGCACAAGTGAGAAAAAGAAAACAAAAAGACTCAATGTTGCTCAATAGATCATTTGATTGAGCACAAACCAGAAAGAGTTAGTTGCAATTATGTAAAATTTTCAAACTCTTAGCAATACCAAACTTCACTTCTTTAAAGTCTAGTGATAACCTCAGAAATGAAATTAGATTCTTTTAAAAATAAACATTAATATGGTATGTATTTATGTTGTGTTTGTATGAAAACACATCCCTAAAAACCTATATTTTTGTACATCTGTCTTTTCTCATATGAGAAAAAAATATTAAGGAAGTATTTGGGGTGATGCTAAAGCTTTGTAGGATCGCCATCAAAACATACCATCTGCACTTTCTCTGATGTCTGCAGCAGAGTGGGGCACAGTCAGCTTCTTGCCTGTCCACGTCTGGTCCAGTCAGCTCTGGTGCTGATATCAAAGGGTCCCATGTGGCAGGTAGGGAGATGGCATCTGGACGAGGATGCTTAAGGGTCAGGGTGAGCAGTGTCAACATTCCTGAGGTGGCAATGACATGGGGCGGGAAGGTCAGAAGCTCTGGAATCAGAAACATCTACATCTGCTGCTTTTTAGCCATGGGGCTAAGTGAGATATTTGAAGTCTCTGCTTCTGAGTTGTGGCATATCTGCAGAAGGGGACAGTCCCATCTGCCTTGAATGGTTTTGTGGGAATCCCCAATGTTATACAGGAGGCCCTGGCAGAAACGGATTATTAGTGTAACTCACTGTTGTCATAGGAGCACTGCCTGAGAGGATGGGCCTCAATCTTCCAGGGATATGTCTATGTCACTAGACTGGAATACATATACTCTAAGAAGCTGGTGTGAGTGCTAGTCCAAGTGGTGGAAAGTTGGTGCACAGATATGGAGAAAAGCATTCAAAGGATGGAGGGCAGCTTTCCAGTGTGGAATCAGCAGGCACCAGGCCCATGCCACAGACTCACCTGGAAGACAGAGCACCTGAATGCTGACAGATGCAGCCAGGACCAAGCTGAGACCTGGAAGAGCTGCATCTCCAGACTACAGATGTGCAGCCCCTATGTCTGTGTGCATTTGAGGCAGGCTGGGACTGAAAATTATTATGGAAAGTGAGCTGTGTTTCTCAATTTCCTTTGCTTTTTATTTTAAAAAATTTCCAGCATTATTGAGATATAATTGAAAAATAAAATCTTGGGCTTACCCCAAGTGCCCATCAATCCACGAATGGATCAATAAACTGTGGTATATGTACCCCATGGAATACTATGCAGCCCTAAAGAAAAACAAAGACTTTACCTCCTTCATGTTTATATGGATGGAACTGGAAAATGTTCTTCTTAGCAAAGTTTCACAGGAATTGAAGAAAAAGTATCCAATGTACACAGCCCTTCTATTAAACTAATACATAGCTCTCAAATGAAAAATACAACTTAATTCTAGCCCAAGATTATGGGGTGGGTGTGGGGATGGGGTGGGGAGAAGGGCGGCTGGGTGGTGGGAGGGTGACCAGAAAGATCACCTATATATCTGTCTAATAAGGGTACAAGTAAACTTTTCTAGAACTAGAATATAAATGTTTTGACACAACGACTATGCAAATGACATGAAATATATGTGAACCAGCTTGATGAAAGTATTTCAAAAAGTATATGAAAACACTACACTGTACCCCATGTTTGCATTAATGTATACAGCTATCATTTAATAAAATAATAAAAAAATGAAAAAAAAAAGTTTTGGGCAGAGCCAAGATGGGGGACTGCAGCCAGCTTTTTACACAAGCTCCCGTCCAGAAGGAGGCTGAAAGGACAGAAGCTTAGCAAATTAGCCGATGGTTTGGAGCAGAGAAAAGAGAGAATTTGAAGAGTGCACTTCAACCTTCCTGAGGCGAGCTGTGACCCGAAAAATACAACCAAAAGGTACAAAATCCACCACAAAGTGAATGGGAGTCCCCTCCCCCACAACAAGGGCTCACAGTTTACTCCATGCAAACAAGCAAGCAGAGTTCAAACTTCCTCCCACTCTATTCCATGGGAGAGACCCCCTAAAAATTGGACCTCCTACCCCTGCTGGCATGCCACGGCACCCTCCAGCCAGACATAAAACTACAAAAATGTATAAATCTGTATATATTTCCCACCTGCAACATTCAACTCCGAGGAATCCCCACTCACCCAATGTGAGATCTGGAGGTTTATTACCTATGGAGTCCTGATTCTTGGGCATCTCCTTGAGAGAAGTGGAGGGGAAAAGGGCTGGTGCTGTTTTGTACTGACTGTGGTGCGGACGTGAGGAGAGGAGAGTCAGCTCAGCAGACGCCAGGGCAGAAATGAAGGCATCTGGAGTGGCACACCATCATGGAAAGCAGCCACAGGCAGGGCGCAGTTAACTTTCTTAAGTGGAGCCCCTGCCCTCAGGGGGCTAATTTGGCTGAAACAAAGGCAGTGGGCTGGCAGAGGCTAGAATTGACACCTGAGTTTAAAGGCGAATGCAACCTCTGATTTACAGAGAAATCTAGCTGGACATAAGCTTAATTTAAACAAGCAAGGTCCCCCTGCTGAACTCAGATTTCTGACTAATTTTGCCAGGTAAACCCCGGGAGCATTGGCCTACTAGAGTACATAGGGCCACAGACATGGGGGATTACGAGTAACTGGGAGCAAGGTGGGGAAGGAGGTATTAACCTTCCCAAACTAACCCATTTGCCAAGGGGGTTCCTCTGCCCTCGTGGAGCACTGGAGCACGTTATATCTAAACTGCAAGCAGACCCCTCTTATCTAGCTCACTGAGACATTTGAACTCTTCCACCTGAAACAGGTGCTGACTGGGACAACTGATTTGGTCCCCACAAACCTGGTAGACCAACCAAGGACTATTCAAAGGGGCACCCCAGGTGTACGGTTGAGGGAAGGTTTGAACTATATAAAACTATATATTCCCCACTGGCAACATTGAACTGTGAGAAGTCCCCACCCACTCACTCCAAGATTTGGAGAGAAATCTAACCGGACAGAAGCCTAATTTAAACACGCAAGGCCCCACTGCTGAACTCAGATTTCTGGCTGATTTTGCAAGGTAAACCCCAGGAGCAGTGGCCTACTGGAGTGAATAGGGTCTTGGACCAGGGGAACCACGAATGACTGGATGTAAGGTAGGGAAGAAGGTATTAACCTTCCCAGACTAACCCAGATGCTGAGGGGGTCCCTTTGCCCTCATGGAGCTGGGCAGGCCACAAAACAGCTTGCTAGAGTCGAATGCCTCACGGGCAGCAGGCTCCTACTCGGGGCAGGCCCAGTACCACTCGCTAGGGCTGCAGGCATCCTGCAGGAAGAGGCGGAGAAGTCCTCCATTCCAGGTAGACCCAAAACAGCTTGTAAGAGACACACACACCCCACGGGGGCCTGGGGAAGTGATCCCCGCTCCAGGCTCCTAAGCTAGGCGGGCCTAGAACTGCTTGCTAGAGCCACACTCACCCTGCAGGTGGTAGTAGAAGGGTCTTCCACTCCTGGAGGGCCCAGAACTATTTGCTAGAGCCACATACGTCCCTCGGACAGAGGTGGAGGAGTCCCCTACTCCAGACTCCCGCACTGGGAGGGCACAGATCAGCTTGCTAGGGCCGCACACATCCAACGGGCAATGGTGAAGTAGTCCCCTGCTTCCCCCCAGCTACTCTGGGGGGGCTGAATAGGACTGATATGGTCGCTCGTGTACCCTGCAATACCGCTGCCATTCCCCTACCCTCTGGCTGCTGCAGGGTGCTGAACTAGGACTGATCTAGCCACTACAGTTCCCCTGTTCCACCCAGAGGGGCTGAACCAGGACTGATCTGGCTGCTGCCAGTTTCCAGCTCCCTGATTGCCCAGCAGACTGAACAAGGTCTAATCCGGTCATGCACACTTCTGTGTAGCTGCTGCTGTTCCACTGCACCCTGGCTGCCCCAGCACCCGAGAACTGGGAGAAGACAACAGACATGCTCTGCCTATCTCCTTGGGCAACCAGAAGAAGCCATCGACTGAATGGTTCTGATAAAGCCTCCAAACAAGATAAACTCAACATAGGGTGGAACCAGAAGAAAAACTCTGGCAACTCAAATAACCAGAGTAGATCAAGTCCTCCAAGGAAAAATAGGGAAGACACAATTAAAGACCCCATCCACAAGCAAATGGCTGTGATGTCAGAAATCGAGTCCAGAATGTGGATAGCAAATAAGATTAACAGAATAAAAGAAACGAAGGAATTAGAAGCTCAACAAATTATTCAAAATATTTTGCAAGAAATTATTCAAAAGGTATCTCAAGAAATTATTCAAAAGATGACTCAAGAACTCAATGATTTCAAAGATAAAATGAAGAAAGATTTAGAAATACTGAGACAAAAGGTTGCAGCCCTCAAGGATCTGAAACAAATGGGGGAATCCCTCCGTAACAGAGTGCAACAGGCAGAAGAAAGGATATCCGACACGGAAGACAAAGCTTTTGAAGAAGCCCAGGAGCACAAAGATCAAAAAAATGTAGAGCAAAAACAGATCTCACTCTTAGAGAACTCTTGGATAATTCAAAGAAAATCAGTATTCGCCTTATAGGAATCCCTGAAGGTGATGAAGTTGCTTCACAAAACGCAGAGGCTCTTCTTCATGAAATTATAAAAGAGAACTTTCCAGACATGCCAAGAGATTCTGAAATTCAGATAGCAGATAGTTTCAGAACCCCAGCACGACTCAACCCAAACAAGACATCCCCCAGACACATCATAATTAACTTCACCAAAGTTAAGATAAAAGAGAAAATTTTGAAAGCAGTTAGACGTAAGAAAACCATAGCCTACAAGGGGAAGAGTATTATGATGACTGCAGAACTCTCAGCAGAAACCTTTCAGGATAGAAGAGGATGGTCATCGACTTTTGATTCCCTAAAACAAAATAACTTTCAACCCAGGATCCTGTATCCAGCTAAACTGAGTTTCATCTATGACGGAGAAATTAAATACTTTAATGACATTAACACATTGAAGAAATTTGCTATAACTAAACCAGCTCTCCAGGAAATTCT
>CAUYTI010116798.1:0-25768 GCA_963575145.1 Galago senegalensis
GCTGCAACCAAAAAATAGCCGGGCATTGTGGCGGGTGCCTGTGGTCCCAGCTACTTGGGAGGCAGAGGCAGGAGACTCGCTAGAGCCCAGGAGTTGGAGGTTGCTGTGAGCTGTAATGCCACGGCACTCTACCCAGGGGGAAAACTTGAGGCTCTGTCTCAAAAAAAAAAAAAAAAAAAGAGTGTGACCCTGTTTCTAGAAAAATAGCCACATACTGTGGTAAGCACCTATAGTACCAGCTACTCAGGAGGCTGAGGCAAGAGGATTGCTAAAGCCTAAGAGTTTGAGGTTGCTGTGAGCTATGACACCATGGCATTCTAACTCAAAGCAAAAAGGGAGAATCTATCTCAAAAAAAAAATTTTTTTTTCATGACATACCTAAGATCCTTTCATGGCACACAGCCGAAAATCACTGCTCTAACCGCTGTCAAACATTGATTTAATTTTTTTCACAGTATCCATCATTTTGCCTTTTCCAAAATGTCATGTACTGGAATCTCCTTTATTTTCATATATATATATGAAATATATATATATTATACAAATATATATATATATATTTTGAGACAGAGCCTCAAGCTGTCACCCTGGGTAGAGTGCTGTAGCATCACAGCTCACAGCAACCTCCAACTCCTGGGCTCAAGTGATTCTCCTGCCTCTGCCTCCCACGTAGCTGGGACTATAGGCACCCGCCATAATGCCTGGCTATTTTTTGGTTGCAGCGATCATTGTTGTTTTGTGGGCCCAGACTGGATTCGAACCCGCCAGCTCAGGTGTATGTGGCTGGCACCTTAGCCGCTTGAGCCACAGGTGCCGAGTCTCCTTTATTTTTTTAATGCAGTGTGACTATGCAGTATTTTGTTGTACTTCTAACCTTCTAAACTAACTGTTAAAGGTCAGCTTCCTTGAAATAATCCTATGCTCATCACAGTGAGCAAATAAGATGAGTTAAGGAAAAAGAATGAAGTTAAGCTGTCTGAGATTCTTATGGAAAGGAGAAATGAAATGAGGGAAATCAGAATACTTCCATGAAATTTAACACATTGGCAGAAACAAGTCAAATCTATTAAGAACCCAACAAATACAATAACTTATGCTTCATTCTCTTGGGTACTAATTCAGTAAAGGTAAGAAGTAATCTTTTAAGTGAAAATTTGAATTTAAAGATTAATCAGGGAAGAGTCAGAGAATAGCTTGATTACCCTCCTTTCTTCTGAAGTGGCCTAAGGTGTCTGGTTTAATACATTTTTTTTTTTTTTTTTTTGAGACAGAGTGTCACTTTATTGCCCCCGGTTGGAGTGCCATGGCATCATAGCTCCTTGTAACCTCAGACTCTTGGGTTGAAGTAATTCTCTTGCCTCAGTCTCCCGAGCAGCTGGGACTACAGGTGCCCATCACAACACCTGGCTTTTTTTCTTAAGAGATGGGATCTCGCTCTAACTCAGGCTGGTCTTGAACTCCTAAGCTCAAGTGATCTGCCCGCCTCAGCCTCCCAGGGTACTGAGATTACAGGTGTAAGTCCCCGTGCCTGGCCTGGCTTAATACATGTTATTTGGGTTATTATTTATTGACTTTCCCTTCAAAATTTCTTTCTGGTATATTAACATCTGACATCAGAGTTGGGTCTGAGTCAGTGTCAGGGTTAATCAGAAGCTCCCTCCTGCCCACCGTCCAAATTAACTTTATGGCTCAGTTGATGGTTCATCAATAACACCTGTGGTTTTCTTCCAGCAGCTTGCTTAGTTTAACATTTGCATCTTGAATTTTGTGCTTCCCAACCTGCCAAAAGAAAACAGCCCAGTTTATTTATTTATTTATTTTTTGAGACAGAGTCCCAAAAGCTGTTGCCCTGGGTAGAGTATCATGGTGTCACAGCTCACAGCAACCTCCAACTCTTGGGCTTAAGTGTTTCTCCTGCCTCAGCCTCCCAAGCAGCTGAGACTACAGGCACCCAACACAATGCCCAGCTATTCTTTTTTTGCAGTTGTTTTTAGTTGGACCAGGCTGGGTTGAAACACATCACCCTAGGTGTATGTGGCTGGCACCATAACCACCGTGCAACAGGCGCCGAGCCAACAGCCCAGTTTATTATCAGTCAGGATGCCAAACAATGATAATGTTGCAGACAGACACTGTCTTCGGTAATGCCTTAGTTTCAGGATAAAGCTAAGTAGCTTTTAGAAGGAAAAAGCTCATTGTTTTCTCATTCTCTACTCTAAGTAGTGTCTTAACTATTCTGATAGTTTGCAACATATGATTTTCAGAGTACATATTTTCTTAACTTTCTGAGATTCAAATAAAACTCAGAATGTACTCTATTTTCTTACAACGTGGGCTTAAGATATTACTTACTTCTTAAGAAGAAACATGTTTTTCCTGAGTGAGCTTGGAAAAACTGGTAAAACAAGCGTAGCCACATTCAGCAGACTGTATAACCCTCTGGAGATTAATCAAGATGCCCCAGTGCTTTGACAGCTTCTACAGCCTGCACAACTCAAGGAGCTTTCTACTCTAAATGACCAATCTAAGTTCTAGATTACATTTCTACCAAAACTCTTAAGCTCTGCCTGGGAAGTTTTTAGGGACAAATTCTTACTGTGGCACATTACTGCCTGCCTTGAAATGCTACCCACATGCAAAAGTGAAAGGGTGTGCTCTTTTTTCTTCTATGTTGCCCTCAAACACCTGGGCTCACTTGAGCCTCCTCCAGCCTCAGCCTCCTGAGTAGCTAGGATTACAAATGTGTGCAGCTGTGCCGGGCCTGAATGTGTGTTCTCAGACCACCCAAGCATCAAGGAACAGAGGTCAATGCAGTGTTTGCCCTCCTAGAAACTCTACTTCAGGCAAATTAAAGACTGAATAACCTTATTAAAAAGCCGGATTAAATAATAGGATCAGGCTCGGTGCCTATAACATAAGTGGTTACGGCACCAGCCACATACATCATCAAGGCTGGCAGATTCAAAACTGGTGTGGGCCAGCTAAACAACAATGAAACTACAACAAAAAATAGCCAGACATTGTGGTGGGTGCCTGTAGTCGCCGCTACTTGCGAGGCTGGGGCAAGAGGATCGCTTAAGCCCAAGAGTTTGACATTGTTGTGAGCTGTGACACCATGGCACTCTACCAAGGGTGACAAAGTGAGACTGTCTCAAAAAAATAAATAAATTGGGCAGCGCCTGTGGCTCAGTGAGTAGGGCACTAGCCCCATATACTGAGGACCATGTGGTGGGTTCAAACCCAGCCCTGGCCAAACCACAACAAAAAAGTAGCTGGGCATTGTAGCGGGTGCCTGCAGTCCTAGCTACTCAGGAGGCTGAGGCAAGAATCACCTAAGCCCAAGAGCTGGAGGTTGCTGTGAGCTGTGAGGCCATAGCACTCTACCGAGGGTGACAAAGTGAGACTGTCTCTAAAAAAACAAACAAACAAATAAATATATTATAGAATCAGATAGGCCAATATTTTAATTAAACCTCTTAAGCTCTTTAGACTTTATGTTCACTAACTGAAATAAAAAAGACAGCATGCTAAACAGAGTAGTTCTCCACATACTTCAAATCATTAGTGGTAACCATCTGCTTCTCCTCTTGTCTTAACATGCTCACAGCCACAGTAACAAGTATGTGACCCACAGAAGAACACTACAGGCCCATCAAAGATGCCTCTGAAATCAAATTAAAATTAAGCAAATGAACAAGGGAATAACAAATATTACCATCTTGGGTTCTGGTTTCTGAGAATTCTTTCCTGAGATGATACTGCTGTTTTGTAATCTTTTTTCTTTTTCCTGTTTTAGTTCTAACTCAAGCTGATTCCTGGGACAGGTAGAAGAAAAAGATGAAAATTCAGATTTCTATACCCACATTCTTTAAAGAATACAAAACTCTTTTCTAAAGTTCAGTAATTAAGTGTTAATACTTGATTAATAACAAGTTACCAGGCACATATAGACAATCAGCTTTAAAGTAATAAAATACAACAAAACCATTACAACTAAGCTAAATAAAACTGGGTGATTAAGAAGGTACTCCCAGCACCTGAAGCTCACTACTCTGAATATCAGTATTTTATATTAAGAAGCAGTAGAATTGGCTATAAATAAAATACAGCATTTCTAAATTTTTGGCAAGATAAAGTATGAGGCTTGGCACCTGTGGCTCAAGCGGCTGAGGCACCAGCCACATACACCTGAGCTGGCGGGTTCGAATCCAGCCAAACAATAATGATGGCTGCAACAACAACAAAAAAAGATATAGTATGAAAAGACAGACATTACAGTCCATTTCATATCAATGAGCTATGTATCTAATCCCCAGTTATATCTCCAACCCTGAGAGTCCTTAGTGGCTATCCATGTGCCTTACAGCCAACAGAGGTCTATTCTGAAGTCAGTGGCCTCAGCACAGAAGCAGGTGTCATTGAGGTATAAAATGGAAAAATGATTAAGGGTGTGAAGTTAGAAAGATGGGTATTTATTTATTTATTATTTGTTTTTGAGACAGTCTCACTTTGTTGCCCTGGGTAGAATGCTGTGGCATCTTAGCTCCCAGCAATGTCAAACTCTTGGGCTAAAGTGATTCTCTTACCTCAGCCTCCCGAATAGCTGGGACTTCAGGTGCCCCATCACAAAACCCAGCTATTTTTTTAGAGATGGGGCCTCACTCTTGCTCAGGCTGGTCTCTAACTTATGAACTCAAGGGATCCACCCACCTTAGCGTCCCAGGTGTGAGCTAGGATTACAGGACAGAGCCACCATGCCAGGCTTACAGAGACAAGTTTTTAAATGGTAGTGTTACCACTTATTAGCTTAACTGTATGATTTGGACATATTTAACCTCTATAAGCTTTAATTTCATTTGAAGGTGGGGCAGTGACATCATCTACTAGGGAGGATGTGAAGATGTTCAGAGAGACTGCACATAAAGTACCTGCCACACAGTTAGAATCAGCAAATAGTAACAGATGATTGGTTTTTTGTTGGCTACTAATCAATATTTACCTGGGACCCTGGGCTCTAATTTCCCAATTCTTCAATCACAAAGGTTGCTTCCAGGACTTGGGAAATGGGGGTGCACACTGAGCTCTCTGAATCCCAGAGAAAGGACAGAGCTGACACTCAAGGTCAGGAAGCCCCTCCACCTGCAGCCTGACCTCAGAAGCACACAGACCGCTCTAGTTACCCCCTCACCGATGCCTGGTGAGCTCCTCCACTTCCAGCTGTAGACTATTAATCTTGTCTCCAAAATCCTGCTTGAAGAGCCGGTTGTCCAACTCAGCAGACTGGCGGTCTCGCTCAGCCTGGCGCAATCTGGATGTGAGCCACATGAACTTGTGATAAAAAACAAAAGCCACGTGGGGGGGAAGACCAAGTTCACAACACAAAATAAAGTAACCCAAGGAAGAAGGCGCAGAGAGACTGAGCAAGGAAAAAAACGTTGAAGGACAGAGGGGAAGAAATCATAGGGGAAAAAGATGGAGAAGAAATAAATTCTAAAGAAAAACAAGATGAAGGTGAACCAGGCAGAGGAAAACTGATTTCCACTTTTTTTTTATTCTAGTGCTACAGTTTACAGCCATCAGATGATAAACAATAAAACATCACTTCAGAAAATCCATATCCAAAGCCAACCTCAAGTACACAATAATTTAGATTAAATCCATTTTTGTGTTTTTACTTCCTAATAGGTTTGGTACTTTTTATTTCCATTTAACACACATAACTGGAACTTGCAAATAGATAACTACCTTCTTATACGTTGAATTATAGTGTTTCTCTTGCCCTTTCTCCACACCATATATATCCAACCACCAAACTTTATACATCAGCCACTACCCAGGCTTTGGGTTATTCTATAATGAAAACATTCTGTCAGAGTTTGGCTGTCTCTTTCCTTTCCATCCCTTTAACACCAGGTAGGTCTGGCTGTGAGGAAAGAGAACTCAGCACTGGGCCTGTGTAAGACTCCTGACCACACTCTCTGGGAGATCTGATGAATGCTTCCTTCTAAACATCTTACACCTCTGCACCTATAAAAACATGTGTTTTAGAAGGTAAAGCATTTGGGACTTTATATAATAGAATTTAGAACTATAATGTAGTCTTCACAAAGTTTTATTTTGGTGTTTGATCACTCCTTCCAAATGCTCATAGCAAAGGCAACTCATTACCACAAAAGGTTGATAAAGGTAGGAATATATACTAAGAGCTTCCTTTATATAGGTGCAAAATTGTAAGAACTAAAGCAAGTTCCAGAAAACAGATCTTCCACAAAGCGGTTCTAACCCTATGTTATTTGACTTGATTTTGATTCAAGTCTGTACAGGGACCAATGCAAGCACACAAGAGTTCTAACTTACTCTCTTAATTCTGGTTTTGCCAAAAAGGCAAAGAAGGTGAAAGTAAATGGGTCATCTTTGCCCCAACCTCAGCAGCTGAAATGCTGCAAAGCATACCAGAATGAGAAAAAAGAAAAACCCAAATATTTTGCCAAGACCTTTTGAAGGAATAAAGGCTTATGTGAAGCCTGTCAAAAAGAGTCATCCTAAAATATCAAAGTATTTATAGGATTATTTACAATGTAAAGCCTAGAAAGGGTTAGGTATGTGGTCACTTAGAAAAAGCAGCCCTGCTAATATTGCTTGTGGGTAATCTACTGAAAATCTTTATTTTCATACTAAATGATAACAAAGAATAAAAGTTTATCATGTATCTATTTTCTACTCTGAAATATTCTTCCAATTATGAAATTATTCATTTTCCAGGAACTTTAGCAAATCCTCATCTAAACAAAAAGTAACAGAAACGCTTAACTAAATGCTTGTCAGTAAGGACCGAAGGGCAGGGAGTCGCCACTGACACCTGCACCTTGTCCTCTGCTCCAATAGGAAAAGCAGGGTAGGTGTGAAACCGTGTGATGTGTTTTCTACAGGAGAGGAGTGCTTTTATTAAAATTAGTCTCTCTGAGCTACTTAGGTCGGAAGTAGAACTGCAGGAAATGGCAAAGGCAGGAGATGACAAGTCTTAGGAGGGTCCCCAAGCTTCCATGTTATTATGTTATCACAGGCTAATCACTAACTTCATCTCTGAGTACTTTAAAGAAATGTAGGGTGCTGTTTTTTAGTTGTTTTTTGAAGTCACTAAGCTAAACAGTTGTAAGCAGTCTTGGTTATGAGACAGGACCACAATGAAGTAGTAAGCACTCGTGGGCTTAGGGACTAAATCTGTAACCCAAGTAAAAAGGGGTTACAGCCTTGTGAGGGGAGCGACTTTAGAGCAGGGGCAGCTCACCTGTGGCCCCTCCCACTCATCACACTGCGAGCAGCACAGGCTCGCTGATAGGGACACACACACCTGGAACCCACATCCCTAGGACTGGCTTGGAAAGGCATCATGAATGTATATACAGAGCTTCGATTCCCTACGCTTTGTTTTTTAATGATGTCTTAATTTATTGGTCAACTCAGAAGTAATTTCCCAGTTTATTTAGCATTTAGTTAGGAACTTATATCATTTTTCCTAATTTTCTAACTCTGGGGAAAAATATTAAGAAAATAACTCAACCTATATATCCAAGTGTTTTTTTAAAAGTCAGACAAATTCTAAGTCAAGTTTTGGTAAAGTTTTGTAAAGATTGAGAGCCTAAACACAGTAACTTTCAGATTTCTTCCTTTTGCAAGTTAGATGTGGTATTGACTTGCAAGGTGACCAATGGCACCTTTCCTAATGATGTTTTGGGATCAGCTTATTTGCTGCACTATTTAAGGTCTTTGCCTGTTTCACCAAATCCTTCTCACTAAATAAAATAAAAATGAGAATGGAGTGGAAGGGGAATGAGAAAATGAATAAACATGAAACACAAAAATAGCAAGAGAATAAGTCAGCTTAATACTTGGAAAGATAAGTCATTATTTCAGTTCTGTTTTAAATTCTAACTCAAAAAGGCACTGATAATAGACATATTTGGACATTATTTATGAACACTAAAATTGATGATATATCATAAACATGTAACTGCTTATGAGCAAGTACTTAATAGCTTTCTTTCTAATAAAAGGGAGACATAACCTTTTATTTATCAGCCACACTAGAGTTAACTGCAATTAACTTTTGAATTAACATTAATATGTACTGTTGTTCAGGACTCTTTCGGGTTAAGAATTATATGAGTAAAACGAGTCACCCACGCATCCATTCACTCATGTGTCTGCGGAATGAGTGCTAGACAGTGTGATAGGTGCAATGAGGAACAAAGAAGATTAGCAAAGAAACAAGGAGGAGGAGTTTGCACACTCCCTAGAAAAAAAGAAACACACACAAAGGGCTAGGAGGTACAGCAGGCAGGGAGAAGTGCTCTACGCATCACAAGTGAGGTCTGCATGTAAGGGATGGGAATTCCATCTACCTGGGGTGGCATTTGACCTGATCATAAAAAAAAGTGTCTGAAGAACAAGGAAGGGCATTTTTAATTGGTGATTGAGTGGGCGTTAAAGGCGGAAACATCCAACAACCTGAGTGGTGTTGGATTCAACCGTGAGGTCTCAGACACTCCTCTTGGCTACTGAGGCACTAGCAGGAACATGCTGCTTTCAGACCAACAGAAGTAGAGAACAGCAGGGGAAGGTGGGATTCGGGCAGACTGCAGGCCCTGGGGGACACAGCTGGCAGGGCATGAAAACTCTAGACCACTCTCCAGCTCAGAGCTGGAGAAGCACACTAGAGGTGACAAAGACAGCTACATGACTGTTCAGGACAGAGCAGAGAGAAAAGAGAGAGAGGAAGGAGAAAAGGGTTAAAGTTAAGGAAAGGAGAGAAAGAGCCAGAATAGACCCTAGGCAGGCATCTATCTCCACGTCCCAAAGTATCCAAAGACTTTAGTGATGAACAAGAAGATCACAGACTCACAAACAGGCCTTTAAAAGTCCTTTCATCCTTCTAAGTCATCTTTTCCTGACACATCTTTTTCTGATGTTTAAAACAGTCATGATAAACTGACATTTCTTAAAAATGTATTCAGTCATATCTTAGAGAGCACACACTAACTTAATCAGCTTTCTCTCGACCAGCACACTGATGCTGAGTTGGAAGAATCGCATATGCTTTCTGTTTTCTGAGTGCACACCACATTCCTTCTTCACTTCCCACATGCACAGCCCAAGACATTTCATTAAGGAATCAGCACGTTTACCTTTGTTCCAGCTGTTTAATGGTAGCAGCCATCTGATTAGTCTTTTCTTCCAAGCGACTATTTAGTTCACTTTTCTGTTTTACTCCTAAGTCCGAACTCTGTTATGGAAATGAATTATAAATGACCTATATAACATAAAATATTGAAATATAATTCACATTTTTTTTTCTTTGAGACAGAGTCTCACTCCACCCTGGGTAGAGTGCCGTGACGTCACAACTCACAGCAATTTCAAATTCTTGGACTCAAGCCATCTAAGATCTTGCCTCAGCCTCCCGAGTAGCTGGGATGACAGACGCCCACTAAGTTTTTGTATCTCTAGTAGAGACAGGGTCTTGCTCTTGCTGGCCTAGAATTCCTGAGCTCAAGCAATCCACCTGCTGCAGCCTCCCAGAGCACTGAGATTACAGGCATGAGCTACCGCATCAGGCCCATACATCCCTTTTAAACCTAATGGTATGTGGGAAAATAAAAATACTTATATGTTTGTTTACCAGATAAATCTCAAACAGAAAAAAGCCAATTTGTTTAAAATTAGTATTGTTATACGCAGTCTTACCACAGAATCAGAAGGTCCACTGACTTATCATATTCCAGTATATAAGCTAATAGAACATATAACTCAGTATGTTAGGCGGGAGGACAGAAGTTCGACAGGATAAAAAAGATCCTCACCCCCTATTACATATGAAAAGTGGCCAAGGCTTTCCAGAATAGTAGTACAGGACCCCATGACGGTCTGACTCTTAAAGTCGCATCAACACAAGATGTGACCTTTCCCTCTTGTGTTTAAAGTGTAATTCTAATGAACAAGAAGGGGAGAGTGAAGCCCTAGGAGCTTGGACAGCCACTGACTCTCATCCTCAACTTTCTCCTACCTGCAGCTTAAAGGCAAGTTCATGCTTGAGAGCCCTGAGGTCATCCAGCTGCTGCCGCAGAGACACCAGGGCGTCCTGCTTCTCACAGACATCCTTCTCCAGCATTTTCATAGCTAGTTCCATCTCTTGTCTCATGCTGATCTGGAACTCCAGTTCTTTTTCAACATCCTGCTCCCAAAGGTAGGTAAATTACTTACATTCTCTTTCCTCAATTGAGTACCAACCATAATATCTCATGGGAAAAGACACATAGAATTTCCCAGGCCTGAATGCTCTGGCAAAATAGTTGTAAGTTATCATTCATTTTCAGAGACATATACAAGATTTACTCAATAATGTACAAATCTGACAAGCTTAGCACTTTCCTGCTAAACCAGAAAGTGCTGTTTAATGTCTAAAACATGCACATAGTTGAGGCACTTTGTTAAGACATTGAGACAACCGATGTCATGTCCAACTGTAAATACAGGTAGGTGTCATGGTAGTCAGCAAAAAGTCCAACAGCTGAATTCTCTAAATTTGAACATTGATACGTATTTAAGAGCCTTGGGAACTTAGAAGCCCCTCTAGGTATCACGGGTAACATGTCAATTACTAGAAACAGCCAATATGGCTTAACAGAATTTTTAGAGATTCACTTCACACGAAACCCCCTTCTGTTTCAACATTCTTACAGCTACATTATTCAGATGATCAAAGACACACAGACCTAAGGCCCTTCTATGATCACGCTGTACTCAGGGCACATCTAAGACACTGTCTAGTTTTTTAATTTCTTCCGTTACTAACAAACGTCTTATTGTGACACAAGGATACGGAACATTTTAAGATTTTTATCATATACCACTTAACTGGGACTTCCCTCTTTTGCATGATTATTAGTGTGACAGAAAATCAAACATACCACTTCTTTCTTTTTGGAGAAAGGTTCTCACTCTGTCCCCTAGGCTGGAGTGCAGGAGCCCAATCATAGATCACAGACTGTAACCTCAAACCTCAGGGCTCAGGTGATTCTTTTCCTTCAGCCTTCTAGTAGCTAGGACTATATCCCCAGCTAATTTTTTTTTTTTTTTGAGGGGTAGAGACAGGGTCTTGCTACATTGCTCTGGCTGGTCTTGAACTCTGGCCTGAAGTAATCCTCCCACCTCAGCCTCCCAAAGTGCTAGGATTACAGGACTGAGCCATCACACCTGGCCTGCTCTCCTAGCTTCTATTAGAACTTCTTAGATTCCATAAATGAGTGAGATGGTACAGTATTTCTCTTTCTGTGCCTGGTTTATTTCACTTAACACGATGTTGTTTAGGTTTACCCATGTAACTACAAATTACAGACTTTCACTGTTTATCAAGGAGGAATGTGTTCCACTGTGCACACATGTTTCTTATACATTCATGTACTGATGAACATGAGGTTGATTCCCTGTCTTGGTTATTGTGAACAGTGCTGTAATACAGATAACTCTTTGATACACTAATTTCCTTCTTTTGAATATATATCTAGTAGTAAGATTGTTGGATCATACAGTAGTTGGTAGTTCTATTTTTAATTTCAAGTAACCTCTACACTGTTTTCCACTGAACAGTGTCAATGTTCCCTTTCTCTATTCCTTGCCAATACTTATCTTTTGATTTTTTGATAGTAGCCATTCTGACTGGAGATTATACTTCATATTATAAATTTATATATATAATTTCTAAAAGAAAATAAGGCTAATACTGGATGACAAATTTATACATTTATATCTAAGACCAAGAATAATTTAAGAAATGACAGTGAAAAATAAGAGTATAATTCTGTATTAATGGTTCTTTTTAAGAGGAAGAGGAACTGTCTACTCCGTCCAAGGAGACATATCACAATCTTTGCAGGGATGAAGATGAGGCAGAAGAGGGGATTACATAATTTAAAAAAGTAGGTTCTATACACCTAATGTTTTTATAATACAAACTATAAAGGCAAAAAGGTAAAGATTGGCAAAATATTATCACTTTTAAGAATACTCAGAAAAGGACTAAGAAAACGTTACAGGGAATGTGGGTTGAAAAGAAAAACAGTTTTACAGGATCTACACAAAATTTTCAGAAACTACTGATACCCCTAATCTTAGCCTGAATAATCAAGCCTCTAAGTAGATCAGCGGTTCTCAACCTGTGGGTTGTGATCCCCTTTGGAGGTTGAATGACCCTTTCACAGGGGTTGCTTAAGACCATCCTGCATATCACATATTTACATTATGATTCATAACAGTAGCAAAATTATAGTTATGAAGTAGCAACAAAAATAATTTTATGGCAGGGGGTCACCACAACATTAGGAACTGTATTAAAGGGTCGCAGCATAAGGAAGGTTGAGAACCACTGAAGTAGACAGTCACCTTTTCCTGTGCTCCTCAATTATTTAATCTTAGCAACCCTCACCAGTCGCAATTGGGTCTCCTCCTTCAAATGCTTCCTTGCTTCACTCAGTGCTTGGCCTTCTGGCATTCTGTCTTGCTTAGGACCCTTGAAAAGATAACAAAATGGTACATATTTAAGGATTTAAATAACCTGCTTGGAATTAGCAGACACTACAACTGCTCTCTAGTTAAGGATCACACCTAAGCAGGTATAGCCTCAAGACAATTTAAAGAAAGTAGTTTCCTGCTACTTTATTTAAAATCCTAAGATGTGTTACCAAACCAGGTGGTAGTAGTTTTAAAAATCAGCCTTGTGGCAAACAGGAGTTGGACCCAAGGCTTACAGGGTCCAAGTTGTTCCCCAGACACCTGACCCCTGGCATCTAGGGCTGTGCAGAGACCACAGCTAAAAATAAGTAGGTCAACAAACATTCTCTGAAGGGCCCCAGTTTCCTCCATTAAGTCAAACATGTTCCCCACCAACTGCTTCAGCCCCAGCCAGAGCCTGGGGACTCTGTAGGAGCAGTTCTGTAACTATGGATATTTGTATTCCCAGGTTAGAAGCATAAAGACAAAGAGAAGTGAAAAGACTTTTCTAGTGAAAGCAGCCCTAGTGGTAATAAAAAGTATGAGATGAACTCACAAAAGGCAGGGGGAAAAACACCCACAGCACTCAGAAGTATTTGAGCGTAGGTGTTAGAAGTGCATCAGTTTCCACTGCCAATGTTGATAAATGTGATCTTGGCCATCATAAATGGCTAAATGTGTTAAAAATGACATCCTTAATCAATAAGGTGTATGTGTTTTCCTTGTTTTTAGAGGGAAAAAAGAAGGCTTGGATTTGTACAAGTACATAAAAGGTTTGCAAAATTAGAGTAGACATGTATGAAAAGGCTGGTGCTCTAAGGAACTAAGTTATTTAGAAAAATCACTTACATGGCAACTCTCAGTGACATCAAATGATAAGGTCTCATTTATATAACAGTAACATGACGTAAAAATAATGGCATTTATTTAACATAACAGGTATAATAGTTAAATATAGCACAAATCATTAGTTTATGTAAACAAGACCCTGAATTAGAGTTCAGGGAGTTCAGAGTTGCTTTTTCTTAAAAGCCTCTAAACAGATGTGGTTGGCAACAAAGCCAGGTAGTACCTTGTAGAAAAGGGGTGCTCTGCCACAACTTCCATTGTGCACCTGGGACACAACCAACCCCAACAGTGCGTTCCACCCAGACACTGCTGCTTCAGACAGTCCTCAGAGCAGCAGTTCTCAGCCTTCTTGACACCAGGGACCAGATTAATGGAAAACATTTTTCCTGGAGGTGGGGTGGGGATGATGGGGAGATGGGAAGGCGAGCAGGTGGCTATGTGAGCCACAGGGAGCAGCTATAAATACAGACCAGGCTTTGCTTGCTTTGCACTGCCCACCTCCTGCTGTGTGGCCTGGGTTCCTAAGCTGTACTGGTCTGTAGCCTAGGAGTTGGGAACCGCAGCTCTAGAGATGCCCCCCTACCACTAACACGTTCTCTCTGAATATTTTATAAATCCAGTAAGATTAACCTTTCGATTGGATTCCAGTATGTAGGAACTTTCCTCCTTAACTCGTTCCATTTCTTCTTGCAAGGTAATAATCCTGTTGTTTGCAACTGCAAGCTGTTGATAAAAGTTTAAAAATAATCTTTTACAATTAACATAGTAAATGGTAAGTCATGATTTGCTAGGGCATAATTTTCAGTGTTTGATATCCTTAGGAAGAAAGCAAGCTCTCTAGAACCCAGGAAGAAGGTTCTAATAGGGAACTCAGGAGAAATACTTTATTTTTATTTTTTGGGGGAGACAGAGTCTCACTTTATCGCCCTCAGTAGAGTATCGTGGCGTCACAAGCTCACAGCAACCTTCAACTCCTGGGCTTAGGTGATTATCTTGCCTCAGCCTCCCAAGTAGCTGGGACTACAGGCGCCTACCACAACACCTGGATATATTTTTGTTGTAGTTTGGCCGGGGCTAGGTTTGAACCCGCCACCCTTGGTAAATATGGCCAGCGCCTTACTCACTGAGCCACAGGTGCCACCCAGGAGAAATATTTTTAAAGTAGATTAAAATAAAAATGAAAAATATCTCCTATTATAGCTGCTTTTATGTGCAAACTTTTTTCAGTGCCAAAAAGTTAAGACTGTTTATCTCAAGGGTATAATCATATTTAGTAAGAATATCTATTTCTAAAATGTTTAATAAAGAGGTCACCTTATGCCATTGAGACCCATGTCACAAACCCTCCATGAGACCTTTTATAGATATATACGTATATATTTTTGAGACAGAGTCTTATTCTGTCACCCTGGGTTGAGTACCATGGTGTCAGCCCAGCGCACAGTAACCTCAAACTCTTGGGCTCAAGTGATCCTCCTGCCTTGGCCAAGTAGCTGGGACTCCAGGCACCTGCCATGACACATAGCTAGTTTTTCTATTTTTAGTAGAGAAGGGATCTTGCTCAGGTTCCTCTTAAACTCCAGAGGTCAAGTGATTCTCCAGTCTTGGCCTTCCAGACTGCTGGGATTACAGGCATGAGCCATGGTGTCCAGCCAGATAATTTTAAAAGATTAAAGAACCCCCAAGTTCTCACTCTAAAAGATCCTGTTAAACACTGAAGAGACTTCACTTCAGCACCTAAAAAGGTGAGGTAATGTTATTAGCAGTATGCTGCTAAGGGGAACACCCATGTCCCCTTTCCATAGGGGGGAAAAGAGTGGTGGAAAAGCTTCTTGCTTCTCCACGCCTTCCAGACTCCCAGAGAATGTGAAGGCCTCCCCGCCCCCCCGGCCGTTCCTGTTTCATCACCTCCTCTCTAGAGGGAGGTGCAGGCCTGCTCAGCTCTCGTGTGACAGAGAAAGTACAGAGAAGCCAGGCTTCAGGCAGGGTTTCTGGAAGCCCATTTCTCTTTTTGGTCTTTGGGCCTAATAATATGGAGACCAGTAATTCTGGGCCAGTAGGTTTGCCCTCCAGAAGCAAGCTCGCCCTCAGGCAGGTCATTCTAAGACCCTGACTGAAGAGAAAGTGTCAGGATACCTATAGTGACTGCAGATCCCAGGGGGCTTTTAATTTAACTTTACTGATAATCAAGTAGATTATTTGTACCTTCATCTGCTTAATTCTTCACTTTGTCATTCTAGTTCAGAGCACCTGAAGGGAGAAGGTCTATTATCTTTTTTTACTAATCCTCTTAAATCCAAAAATGGAAGTAAGAACAAGCAAACCCAATAACTTTATTCATTCTCTGTAATGTGCACATGGTGCTCATCTCTACATGTTCAGGGTCTCAGAAAATAAGTGTTACCGGTAAAATAAACAGTTATTCGAATAAATGAATACTGTTAGGGTAATAAGTCTAAGTCAGAAGGACAAGTGTGACTGAGTGCTTATGATGGCCCCATTCTAGGCCCCCATCACATACTGAATCATTTAATTCATACAATAACCTTCTGAGACAGTATTATTGTTACTCTCATTTTACAACTAAGAGGAATAGAGGAAGGAATAGAGGCTTGAGTGGTTGGTCCAGGACTAGAAAGCTCACAGTGTCAGAACCAAGTCATGAACCCAAGGGGCCCAGCCCAGAGTCCAGTGAGTGGCTGGTCATATGCCTGGCAGGATGTTTCTGTGCTAAACACTCCAAAAGCCAGTGAGATAATGTTGTAAGCATCATATCCATAAACTAAAATTTAAAAATTTTAATATGTATTAAAAATTTTAATATGTATGTAAAATTTAAGAGTTTTCTCTTATTACAGAGTTGAGTAATAAGAGAGGCATTTAAAAATTATAATAATGAAAATGTTTGGGCGGTGCATGTGGCTCAAAGGAGTAGGGCGCCGGCCCATATGCTGGAGGTGGCGGGTTCAAACCCAGCCCCAGCCAAAAACTGCAATAAATAAGTAAATATATAAATAAAAATAAAAAATTATAATAATGAAAACATTCATTCTGAAGAAAAACTGGTTAAACAGTACTTTTCTAACTGGTTAAATAGCACTTTTCTAAATGAATTTCATTTCATTTAAGCCAAACTATCTCACTATGTAATAGGATCATTACAATCAGAAATAATGAAGATAAACTCTTTGCCACCTGGATAATTTAATATCTTTCAAAGAAACATCTAATGCCATTTAATGAAAACACTCCTGTAACTTATCCTTTGGCTTTTGTTAATCAGAAGTAAAACAGGAAGTTGTTTTTCTGTTTTTATGTTAGGGATTTTTCTAAGAATTTTCATATACATGTCTATTTTTATCTGCTCTTCAGAGAATTACGAAGTTAAAAGGGAAGTAGAGGCAAATGCTGCTATCTGCATGGGAGGGAAACAGGCACGATGGTCAGGGGGACATCAGGGGGCTGGCCAGCTCATAGGCTGTGCATCTCAGTAGGCAGGGATCACTGCGCTCCTCATCTCATCTGTCTCACTGTCCCAAGGAGAAAACAAGGATGTGGAGGGAGAGAAGTCTGCCAGTCTAGAATACACAGGTCAGGCCTGCCACATACCATCTCTGTCTACTCTTGCATAGTACCCAGAACATTCTTTTGAATGAATAAATGACAAGTATCATGCTAGATGCTAATCATTTGCTTTAGGCTAGCCTAGACAAAAACTCACCCAAAAGAAACCCAGATGCCTGACCAGCCAGGTAAAGGAGACCCCTCCTCGTGCAGTGATGATGCCCTGCACCAGGCTGACTGGCCACTCAGCTCAGAATAAGGACTCACCCACTGCAGCAGCTGTTAGATGCCAAGTCCTTCGGGCTTGCACAGAAATTACTGGTTCTACTACTAAAGGTCCACTAAAGGACTACTAAAGGTCCACTACTAAACTCTGTAAATGAATTAAAGAATTTCCAAAATACTTACCTCCTCTGTCAGTTTAGTGTTGGATTTTTCTAATGCATCCACTTTTGCCTGGAGGTTATTTACAGTAGCACTATCAAGAGAAGAAAAATAAAGGCTTCTTTTGAAAAACCAGAACAATACCCTCTATCTTCCTTTTCAAACACACTCATCGCTGTCTACTGTCCACAGTTCTTTTTTTTTTTTTTCTTTTTTTTTTTTGAGCCAGAGCCTCAAGCTGTCACCCTGGGTAGAGTGCTGTGGGCTCACAGCAACCTCCAACTCCTGGGCTCAAGCGAGTCTCCTGCCTCCGCCTCCCAAGTAGCTGGGACTACAGGAGCCTACCACATCAGCCAGCTATTTTTTGGTTGCAGCTGTCATTGTTTTTGGCGAGCCTGGGCTGGATTCAAATCCACCAGCTCAGGTGTATGTGGCTGGCGCCTTAGCCGCTTGAGCCACAGGC
This sequence comes from Galago senegalensis, assembly GCA_963575145.1. Classification (NCBI taxonomy): domain Eukaryota; kingdom Metazoa; phylum Chordata; class Mammalia; order Primates; family Galagidae; genus Galago; species Galago senegalensis. Next base: position 17,807 of record CAUYTI010116798.1, read on the forward strand.
ACTGAGCCATAATGTCCACAATTCTTAAAAATTCTGGGCTTACAAAGGGCATGTCTACCTTACCAGCTTTATCTTTGAGACTAGAGTTTGAACTCATTTAAGTATCAAGTATTTGTTCAGTGAAATAAAAGAGGCAACTTACTTCACAGTGAATTCAAGCTGTTTGACCATAACAGGCTGCGTAGATTTAGTGCTGACATGTAGCAAGCACTTTGCTAACTTATGTGACTTGTGTTATTTCATCTCTTCCTTCGAACAACTCTGTATTAGGTATTCCCAAGTACAGATAAAAAAATCTGAGGCACGGAAATTGTAAATAATAGTGTCATCATTTCTATTTCACTATCAAGTGTAATCGTAATTTTGCTTGGCTAATTTCTCCACCAGTCATTATAATCATTAGATCTTGGCCCCCAGAAAAAATACTTATTTTGTCCTTGAATTTTCCAGCTGGAACCAAGACTACTTAAAATTTATATTAATACTAGTATAATTGTATTAGAGGTCTTATCAGCGGTCTTAATTAAATTAAAAATGGCTGTCTTTCATAAGAGAACTAACTATAAACAAGATAATTGATGAATGTATTAATCATTCTTCTGAACCCTTCAGCAGTCTTTAGCATAACAGAACATAATACTGAGAATACCAATAGCTTTTGGACAGCCCTCCTCAGAAGAGAAAAAACTGTTTCATGCCTTGGACAGCTCTAAAATACAGTAGTCCCCCTTATCCACAATGCTCACTCTCCATGGTTTCAGGTACCCACCATCAACAGGGGTCTGAAAACAGCTGAGTACAGCACAGTGAGACATGCTGAGAGAGGGGGAACACACACCACTTTTATGATAGTATGTTCTTAAAATTGTCCTATTTTATTTATTATTAATCTCTTACGGTCGGTCCCTAATTTATAATTTAAAGTTTATTACAAGTATGCATGTATAGGAAAAGGCACAGTGCACCAAAGGTTTAGGATTATCTGTGGCTCCCGGCACCCAGTGAGGGTCTTGGGAAGGATTCACTGCAGATAAAGGGGACTGCTACTATACCTGGTGAATCACTGGTAGTGATGCTGAAGAAGGGAAACTAATGTATCAATTAGTTTCTGCTCTTCAGAGAATTATGAAGGCAAAAAGGAAGCAGCGGCAAATGCTGCCATCCGCCCAGGAGGGAAAGGGACGCGATGGTCAGGGGGCCGTCAGGGGGCCGGCTGGCTCGAAGGCTGTGCATCTCAATAGGCAGGGATCAATTCAATGTATAGATGCAAAGAGAAATGATTAACCCAAAAGTGCTAAAATAATGAGTGGTATGCCCAAGATCAAACCCTGAAATGTATGGCTGTTACCTACTAAGCCAAGGGAGCCACCAATTTCAACTGTATGCCACATTATTTTTGTTTTTTTTTTTTTGGAGACAGAGTCTCACTTTGCCACCCTCAGTAGAATGCCATGGCATCACAGCTCACAGCAATCTCTAACTCTTGGGCTTAAGTGATCCTTTTGCCTCAGCCTCCCAAGAAGCTGGGACTATAGGTGACCACCACAACATTGGCTATTTCTTTATTTCTTTTGAGACAGAGTCTCAAGCTATTGCCCTGGGTGGAGTGCCATGCATCACAGCTCATAGTAACCTCCAACTCTTGGGCTTAAGCGATTCTCTTGCTCAGCCTCCCAAGTAGCTGGGACTATAGGCACTGCCAAAATGCCTGGCTTTTTTTTTAAAATTATTGTAGTTGTCAATGTTGTTTTAGCTGGCCTAGGTCTGGGTTTGAACCCACCAGCTGAGGTGTATGTGGTGCCATTGGCTATTTTTGTAGAGATTAGGTCTTGCTCTGGTCTTGAACTGGTGAGCTCAGGCAATCTACCCACCTCAGTCACCCAGAGTGCTAGAAATGAAGCACTGGGCCTGGCCTTATGTCACATGATATAAAAATCCTTAACTGAATGGATTTTTTCACTAGAGCTATAATTACATACTAATCTAAACTGCCTTTCACTAAAGGTTACTAATTAGCTACATGCTGTTTACTGAGTGCCTAACTCAGTGCCTGGCAAGCAGGAATTCCATATGCATCTGTTGAGTGTTGATGGAACTGATCTTCATTGCTCCACATTCTACCCTTTCTTTCTCCCTTAACAATTCCCAAGTAATATATTTATTACTTCAGGTGTCTGTTGAGTTCTTCTACATAGTTCTTCTGGTCCAGAATTGCAGTAATCTGACCATCTCTGTGAGAGAAAAAGAAGAAAAAATACAAATAAAGTAAGTAACATCAAAAATACCCAGAACCCGATACCCCTCCATCTTTTCATAAAACAGGAGGAAAAACAAGAAGACAGACTTGATGTATAATCCCCTTGATATATCACCCAGAAAAACTAAAAAATTTAGAAACAAGAAAACACATTAATGAAGTGTTTGTTGTAACTTACAAACCTTAATAATTTAGGTTACAGGGAGGACGTTATAATCTATCAGAGGCATTCTTCTTTTAACAGGTTTTTCAGCTTTGCTTGTATTATTTATAGTAGCAATTTTCTACTTGTCACAGAACTGAATTAAGCTCACTCTCGTGGGCTCAGCACTCAGAGCATAGTGGTTAGGACACTAGCCACATACACTGAGGGTGGCAGGTTTGAACCCGGCTGGGCTAGCTAAACAACTGCAACAAAAAAAATAGCTGGGCATTGAAGCGGACACCTGTAGTCCCAGCTACTTGGGAGGCTGAGGCAAGAGAATCGCTTCAGCCCAAGAGTTTGAGATTGCTGTGAACTGTGATGCCATAGCACTCTACCAAGGGCGACCTAGTGAGACTCAGTCTCAAAAAAAGAAAAACAAACAAACAAACAAAATTCACTCTAGTACAATATGCTTGTTCTCAAAGGCTACATACTTGGCTTTAAGTGCTATTTACATTCAAAGTGAATGGTATAAAAAGCTTTCCCAAAGATCGAGTACTTTTCTTACTTGAGAAAATGAAGTGTGGAAAAGGGGGGTTACTAGAACCAACTTATGTATAATAGGCAAAAATTAAACAGCCAAGCCTTTCAACTAAGAGTCAAAATTAAGGACACACCTCTGCAATTACACAAAGAACAAGTGACATGATCTTAGTTTACTACCCAAGGTTAGAAACATTAGAGGAAGGCTAGGTGTGGTGGCCTACTCAGCTCAGGAGTTCTGGACCAGCAAGAGTAACACCCTGTCTCTATTAAAAATAGAAAAACTAGTTGGAAATGGTAGCAAGCACCTGTAGTCCCAGCTACCAGGAGGCAAAGGCAGGAGGATCACTTGAGCCCAGGAAGTTTGAGGTTGCTGTGAGCTAGGTTGAGGCCATCAGTCTCAAAACAAACAAACAAACAAACAAACTGCCAAATAAACCCACATCAGACTAATTATACTTTAAATTCCTAAATTTATAAAGGGTATAAAATACAGTTCTGATTTTTGATTACTAAGCACCATAGTAAGTATTTTTGAAACTCTGCATTTTGAAATAATTTTAGGTGTACTGAAAGTTATAAACATAGTACCGAGATCTCCTATGGCCTGTACTCAGCTCTTCCAATGCTGGTATTCTACATTAACTCCATCATGCATACTGCAAATTTTAAGCAAACTGATTTATGATGAAAATGCAATTCCTAGATGTGGGGAGAAGGGAACACTTTTACACTGCTGGTGGGACTGCAAACTAATACAACCTTTTTGCAAGGAAGTATGGAGAATCTGAAAAGAACTCAAATTAGACCTCCCATTTGATCCTGCGATCCCATTACTAGGCATCTATCCAGAAGAAAAAAAAATCCTTTTACATAAGGACATTTGACTAGACTGTTTATCACAGCTCAATTTATAATCACCAAAACATGGAAACAACTTAAATGTCTACCAACTCAGGAATGTATTAACAAGCTATGGTATATGTATACCATATACCTAAAAAAGATGGGAGACTTTACATCTTTTGTATTAACCTGGATGGAAGTGAAACACATTCTTCTTAGTAAAGCATCACACGAATGGAGAAGCAAGAATCCAATGTAGTCTATTCTAATATGAAGGCAGTAGATGAGCTAATAAAAGGGGTATCAGGGTAGGCGAATGAGCAAGTGGGGAGAGGGGAGGAGGGGGAGGTTGCAAGGTCCCGGTGTATGACACACCTCTTGGCAGAAGAACACAATTGTAAGAGGGACTTTACCTAACAAATGCAATCAGTGTCATCTAATTCTTTCTACCTTCAATGAATCCCAAACAATAAAAAAAAAGAGAGAAACAAACAAAAAAGAAAATACAACCCCTCTGGTCAAAGCAACCATGTTTAAAATCCCACTACAGAGATGGACAATTGGATTCCTTTTATAAACTTTTATTTTGTTTGCTCTTGAACCACACAGCAGGGAAGTCACTCAACTAAAAACGTTTTTAGGATTTAGCAGCAGGCATAACAGGTGTATTTCACAAGGCTTTATTAAACCTGTACCATCAGTAATTCTTTCAGCAAGTCTGTTAAGGCAGCTCTTTTTTTTTTTTTTTTTTTTTGGGCAGTTTTTGGCCAGGGCTGGGTTTGAACCTGCCATATCCGGCATATGGGGCCGGCACCATACTCCTTTGAGCCACAGGTGCTGCCCTAAGGCAGCTCTTTTATGAACTTTAAATACTATCAAAGACAAAATAATACTACATCAGAGAAAAAAAAGAAACGTAATTTTCTTTGTACATACCCTTCACTCCCTTTACTGCTGTTTCCATCCTTGAGATACATTGAAAAATCTATAACTCCAACCTGCAGAAAGAATTTTCAGAATTAATATAAAATTAGACACTTTTTACAAGGCACTTTTTAGGCACTCAAAACAGTAACATAATCATGTCAATTAACAGGAATTTATGATAAAAATTTAATGTTTTACTTTCAGTAAAGAATTGACAAGGATCAGAATTAAGTAAAGATTCATGATTAAGTCAACTAGACCTAAAAGACCAGCTCATGATTAAGACAGTCAACAGAATACTTGATATAAATAAAGTTTAAAAGTTTCTTTCTTGGCTCATGTGTGTTATCCCAGCACTCTAGGAAGCTGAGGAGGGAGGATTCCTTGAGCTCAGGGGTTCACACCAGCCTGAGCAAAAGGGAGACTCTCTAATAAAAACAGAAAAATTAGGCAGCCATAGTGACCCTTTCCTGTAGTCTCAGCTATCTGGGAAGTGGAGGCAAGAGGATCACTTGAGCCCAAGAGTTTGAGGTTGCTGTGAGCTGTGATGCCATAGCACTCTACCCAGGGTGACTGAGACGGTCTCAAAAAAAGAACAAACAAACAAAAAACAGTTTCTTTCTCTTTTGCTTATATTAGATATTCTGCTACTGAATGTTCACTTTTAGAAATAACATTTAAAAATTATAGTTACAAAAAATACACATTTGGCGCTTGTAGCACAGTGGTTATGGTGCAGCCACATACACAGAAGGTAGCGGTTCAAACCTAGACCAGGCCAGCTAAAACAACTGCAACAACAAAAAATAGACCAGCATTGTGGCAGGTGCCTGTAGTCCCAGCTACGTGGGAGGCTGATGCAAGAGAACTGCTTAAGCCCAAGAGTTTGAGGTTACTGTGAACTGTGACGCCACAGCACTCTACCAAGGGTGACATAAGAAGACTCTGTCTCAAAAAAGAAAAAAAAATACACATTCATCTACAGAAGTTTTAGAAAATACAGATAAAGAAAAAATACAAAATACCCATACTCTGAACCACCCTAAGATGAACACTGTGAATATTTTGGTATCAATTCCTGCAAACTTTCACTGATTCATGCATCAATTTTCAAAATTGGCATTTTATTATTCGGCTTATGTCTTTTTAAAAATCCAGACCAAATATCCTACTTCCTTTTCCATTTTCCCAGAAAAAAATAACAGAAATTTGGCATACTATTTCTTTCTTTCTTTTTTTTTTAAAGACAGAGTTTCACTTTGTTGCCCTTGGTAGAGTGCCATGGCATCACAGCTCACAGCAACTTTTACTCTTGGGCTTAGATGATTTCCTTGCCTCAGCCTCCCGAGTAGCTGGGACTACAGGTGCTCACCACAATACCTGGCTATTTTTTGTTGTTGTTGCAGTTTGGCCGGGGCTGGGTTCAAACCCACCACCCTCAGTATATGGGACCAGTGCCTTACTCACTGAGCCACAGGTGCTGCCCAGCATACTATTCTTACAACAGGGTAAGAATTAGCTTTCTTTTTTTTTTTTTTTCTTTGAGACAGAGTCTCAAGCTGTCGCCCTGGGTAGCGTGCCATGGCATCACAGCTCTTGGGTTTAAGAAATTCTCTTACCTGTGGCTCAATCGGCTAGGGCGCCAGCCACATATACCTAAGGTGGCAGGTTCGAATCCCCAGCCCAGGCCTGCCAAACAACAATGAAGGCTGCATCCAAAAAAATGGCCGGCGCTGTGGCGGGCACCTGTGGTCCCAGCTACTTGGGAGGCTGAGGCAAGAGACTCGCTTGAGCCCAGGAGTTGGAGGTTGCTGTGAGCTGTGATGCCAGGGCACTCTGCCCAGGGGGATAGCTTGAGGCTCTGTCTCAAAAAAAAAAAAAAAAAAAGAAAGAAATTCTCTTGCCTCAGCCTCACAAGCAGCTGGGACTACAGGCACCCGCCAGAATGCCCGGCTATTTTTTGGTTGCAGTTGTCATTGTTGTTTGGCAGGTCTGGGCTAGATTCCAATCCACCAGCTCTAGTGTATGTGGCTGGTATCCTAGCCGCTTCAGCCACAGGTGCTGAGCCGAATTAGCTTTCTTTATTGAGCAAGTAATATGTGCTAGACCCTGTCCTAACAGCATTGCATATACTCACTCCTTTATTCTTCACAATGACTCTACTAAATACTTTTAAAAATTCCAATATTCTGTCAAGGAATTTGAAGCACTAAGAAACTGAGCACCTACAAAATATTTTCAGCTAGAAAAGGAGACATTGAGAATGTGAGCCTAAGCTTCTGAGCCTCCCTACCTTTTCCTAACCCCACAAGTTGAAAAGGGCTTCAGGCTCATGACCATGCTATGCACCCTTTAGTTGGTATGGCTGGGCTTCCACAGCTATAGACCCTGGGACAGGGCCACAGCAAGGGACTTGAGCAGCTGTACACCTGGGAGTTTGCCGAGGCCCTGGAACAATCCCCCTTTGATACAAGGGACAACTGAACAGCCAACCCTTGAAGGACACAGTGTGAGCTGTGAGAGCCACTCAGATACAGACTTTCCTCCTGTGTCGCCCTAAGACAACCAGGCCAACTGCCCTCCTCACCTTCACCAGGCCATATGAAGACCTCTGTGATGATCCACTTTCACTAACAAATAGTAAATGTATTTTTTCATCCTTATCATTTTCTTAGTGATGTTTTCTTCTCTCATTTAATGGTAAGAATACAGCATATAATACAAATACAAAATACATACTAATCAGCTGTTTATGTTATTGGCAAAGCTCCAGTCAACAGCAGGCTATTAGTAGCAAAGCTTTTAGGGAGTCAAAAGTGATATGTCTACCATGAGGGGAAGGAGGTCCAATGTCCCCAACCCCCACACTGGTCAAGGGTCAGCTGTATATGTCTGTATATGTGTCTTTCTCTCACACAGGCTCACCACACTTTACTGAGCTTCACTTTACTGCACTCTCCAGATATTCCAAGTTTTAGAGACTCAAGGTCTGTGCAACCCTTCTCTGAGGAAGTCTATTGGCACCATTCTGCCAACAGCTTGTGCTCACTTCCTGCCTCTGGGCCTCATTTTGGTAATTCTCACAGTACTTAAAACTATTTCAAATTGGTGGGACCACACCTACAGTGCATCTTACAAGGGTACATGTGAAATTTACTAAATCTAGAATATAAATGTATTAACACAATAACTGAGAAAATGCCATGAAGACTATGTTAACCAGTTCAATGAAAATATTTCAAAT